>JAQIWK010000860.1:0-13017 GCA_034695265.1 Dissorhina ornata | reverse complement strand
AAATTGATATTAAAATAAATATTTTGATAATTATTTGCAAATTAATTAAACACTGAATGCAATGTTAGAGACAATGATTGTCTGTATTTGATGACCATTTTGTGGTACTTTTTATTTCAAGTAAAAAATAATGTCTTTAAAAGTTAACTTCAAATGAAATCTTATAAAGAGTTGACTCACTCTTTGGTTGCCATATATTTATGTCAAATATATGATTAAAATTGAGATTCAAGAAGAAGTAGAAGAAGAATAAAGTGAAGATATAAGACAAACCATTCATTCAAACATTTTGTTTACAATATAAAAAAAAGTTTATAAACAAAACTTTGTTTACATTACAAACCTATTGGACATACAAACGGTACAAATAATACACTTGTTTTAAAACTTCAACACAAAAAAGAGGCAAAGTTTTGCCACTAATTAGTGAATGAATTTAAATAGTAATTAAAAATGTAACTAAAAACTAATTACCGGCAAAAAAATGAGTAACCGTTTAAACGCCTGAATGAATGCAAAACAAATAAATCAAAAACAAAACAAAACATTAAAAAACATGTGAAATGGTTTGTATAAAGTTGTTATGCAGTGAACACAACATTACATAATTATAGTGCAATTCAATGCAAAAATTGCATTAAAAGTCTTAAATTTTGTATACTTTATACACGTTTACAGTCCATTGGTTTGGCTCGAATGGGACCCAAACCATGCATTTTGTAATGTATTTGCAATGAAATACCTGTTATTCAGCGATAATAAGGTGTGCGATAAGAGAGAGGTGTTTGTGAACAACAAAGTAGTGATTGTATTGTATTGTTGTTGTCATTATATAATTGACTCAAAAGTGTTACTCAAATTACAATTAAATGATTCATTGATTGCATAAATATTATCCTCAAACATAACACGCGATACGATCAGTCATTTTTGTGGCCAAACTCTCGGCAGACAAACAATTAGCCATACAATCAGTGAGTAGACCATCGGTTCCGACCATTCATTTGTCAAATTGTTTTTGTTATTCATTTGTAATACAAATACAAATCCATTGATCACTCAATTCATGATAACTACTGCAATGTCTGCCAAACGAGTGTCTCATTTAATGCATTCAAACCATTTGTAAACAACATTGAGTTGACATTTGTGTGTTTGGGATCAGTTGGTGGTGACTGACTAGTAGTCGGGTGAGGCGATGGACGGGACCGTAACGCGTATGCCGTCGACGGCCAGTACGCCGTCAGATGTGGTAAACTACTCGTCGCCGCCGTCGGCTCCACTCATTATACCCATTGTCTTCTTTGGCGTCATATTAATGGCTATTATCTTAACAATTGTTAAACTCTTGGAGAGACTCTGGAATCGTAAGCGAAAGTCAGACACTTATGTCTTCGTCAATACCGGTGAAGATGAGTCGAGACATACGGGACTTCACTATGTGGTCGACGATAACAAGACTGACGGCAAACTCCTTCCGCTTACATATCTGACGGTTCGGAGGACTTCTTCGAACGGAAACGTCGGAACCGTTAACGAGGTATACGAAGACCCCAATGGATCCAATGTCAGAGTCGAAGCTAATGTTCACCAAAACACTAACCATTTGTTTGATGACAATCCTCTCCATAACCGAAATGCCACCGAATCTGATGTCTAACTTTGTTTTGATGTCAATTAATCCGCCCATTCATTACATTTGCCATTCATTTACATCATAATTACATTTCAATTCAATTTTATGTTTAACTATTTTTTTTATAAATTTATAAATCATTTTATATTTTAAACCAAAAAAAGTTTTATAACTTTGAGACCAAAATACATGTCATAAATTCATCTCTTGTTTTAACAGTTCCTATAAAAAAAACAAACAGTATTTTTAATGTTCACATTGAAATGCATTGTTCAGACAATTATTATTATTTTAATTGTATTTTAGCTCAAAATTATTGTTTTTATTCAATTTAAATGTTTGACAACCTGTCGGCAGCTTCCCTCACATTTCACTCATGAATTTATTACTTATTTTTGCACTATTTTTTATACACAAAACAAATATTTATATATTTAGTTAGTATTTATTAGCAATTCGTTAGATATATTGTAGTGTTTTTTTTATAAATATAAATCTCGTAACAAATTATCTCAAATTTGAAGCCATAATCTGAGACTGAATTTTAATATAATATACAAATAATTTTGTTAACAAATATTTTATATTGTTTTTTATATTATGAAACATAATATCTTTTTCTTAATGAGAATATATTTAAATTTATATATTTTATGCTAAATTAATATTCAAATATGTGCTTAAAATTGATTATATTTTATATATTGAAAACTCATTATTTATTGAATAAAAGTTATATAAATTTCTTAATATAATTATTATTTAAATATAAGTTGTTTTTTGAAATAATCTAATACTCATTCAAATGTTTGAATACTTTAGGTGTTGAGTAAACAATAAAATGTTGGAACAGTTGAAAGACAAGTTGCAAACCGTCCAAAACGACTTGACCACAAGGTATTGATTGTATGGTAGTGTTGATTGAGTTTGATTTGATTGATTGATTGACTCAATCTGTAGTATCCGAGGGTTGACTCAACCAATCAGTTTGGAAGCGAAAGAAGAGGTCAGAAATAAATTGGGTATTCATAGAGACGTTCATAAATATAAAGTCAATTTGAACGCCGGCTCTGAACTTCTTCATCGATACCAAACTCAATGGCAACGATCGCACGAATTGAACGAATCAAACGCCAAATCGGCCGAAGAAGTGTCCAAAGCTATTGATTTGGTGGAAGCGAAAGTCAAAAAACAGGATACTTTGATGAATGAATTGCTGACACAATTGTCTTCTTTGCCACAAATGATTGAATCGATGGAATCAATTGAAAAAGATTTGCTAAACTGTAAGAAAGATTTGCTGAAAGCCGAGCATATATTGACAGATTTAGAGGACAATAAAGAGACCGAAGAGTTGGATAAATTGAAAATCAATCAAAACTACAAGATTGAAGTCTACAAAGACAACAAACGGTCCCAATTGGAGACATTGCTGGTGAAACTGGCTGTTGAGCACTCGGACAAAGTGCAGGCATTTGAAAAACAACAGCAAAATATACTGAAGGAAAGACAGGAAGCGTTTCAAATGGTGTTTGAAGAAGAGCTCAACCGATATAAAACAGAGGGAAAAATAGAGCCAAAAGTACAAAACAATTCAAATCAAAGAATACCATCCATTGAAGAGATTGAGATCGAGACTCAACAGTCAGATCAAGAAGCACTGGAAGAGTTCCTTCAGAGCTAACCATCATTTGAATCAATTCTCAAATTATATTATATTTTTGTTCATATAAAACAAAGTTAAAGACTATTGAAATTATATTTATATTATAAATTGATAACACATTCATATAAGTTATCTTGAAATTCATATTTTTATTATAATTAAATTTTGAAAGATTACTAAATTTTATTTTATTTTTTCACTTCATTTACTGTCGATTACCGGATAAGTAACGATACAATTTAAGAGTCTATTTTCAAAAACAAAATTAAGTATTTTTTGAATAATTAAATAAACAATAAAATAAACGCAAAGATATTGAATGAAAGCCCATTTGATGAGATACCAGAAGCCGGGTCTATAGTAAAACAATTGCTCGCTATATATAATATTAGCCGATATATCAAAATGTGATGAATTTTCTGAAGTTTCTTTACGTGAGTACCAGTTATAGTGAGTATTGATGTCCAGTGAAGTGGAAACTAAATAATTTAAGCATTTGTTTGACAATTATTTTTCCTAATAAGCAATACATGTCATGTCATCTGTAACTTACAATTGCGTTTAATATATGACTCCAACACTTCTTCAATGAAGAAGTCTCGCGAAGAATGCATTATATTGTCATTAATGTCGTGAATGTGATGTTTGCGGTAAACCAATGGCTCTTTTTGATGCATTTTCAAGTGACCCAATACTCGCAACTTTTTACCCGTGTTTGGCGACTCGTACTTCATATCAACTATGCTTTCCATCCGTAAGTTAACTTTGGACTATATTTTTGACATTAATTTTCTATCAAAATATTTTCAAACATTTATTTTTTGTGTTGAAAACACTTACGTGAAGTTTATAATCAAAAAATAGGATGAGTTGAGCGCCGACCACCTCATCCTTAGGATCGATGGCAACATTCAAATCGATATTCAATTCATCATATTTTCCGTCACCATTCGTATCGATCTCTCGATTCTGTAAGCGTTTTGATTAGATTTTGATTACCATTACTGATGTTTAAGAGACACAAAAATAGTATGAAATATAAGATTATAATTACAGTAATGTATGGAAGAGACAACTGATCCGAACGAAAGCCGTCATTCAGATGAGTATAACTACTCCAGAATCTGAATCCGGGCGCCGATTGTCGGGTACTAAGCATTAAAATTAGGTTATGTTTGAAGTGGATGTCCGGCTGTTCCCTATAAAACTCGACTTTTCTCCAAAAGCCATCACTTCTGTAGACTATAAAAAGTGGTATAAAAAGGTTGGAGAATATGCAGAGACAGTAAAATAGTGTCGATTCTGATAGCAATTTGGTTTTGTATGTGATTTTAATTGATTGCGAATATATTGAATAAAAAGCCATTTTTTGTGCCGACAAACAAAATCAATTAAATTAATTGTATTTGTATTGAAAAACAAACTAAAGTTTTTCGATTCCCATAGAAACTAGTGTTTTGTTGGGATGCTATCCAAGTGCTACCAAACAGTGCTTACATAACATGTAATGACATAACTTTTATGCCGCACAGCGTTATATCATATAACTTATATGCCTGTCATTCATATTGCCGTTCAATTATTGCTAATATTATTTGTATCGCTAATCACATCCAAAACCATAACTAATATACAGAATCTTTAGTTTCATATTGAAATTTTTTCAAACACATTATCAATTCATTGGGCGTTAACTTTTGAAAAACAATACAATAATTAGCATTTAATTGATTTTGAATAACCATTTGAACGCAAAGCCTATATTTGGCGTTGAGTTGTAAAAGCAATTCACTTACCGGTCGATAACAAAATATTTAAATTCAATTTAAAATTATATACAATTTTTTATATTTAAAAATTTCAATCTTTTATTTTCATTATTATTATTATTTATATAAATCTTTTGTTCATTTAATCACTTTTTAAAACAAACAAACACTTCAAATAAAATATAAAATAAAACTAAATAAAAATTTATAAACTAATTAAAAATAAGTCTAATTAAAAAATGTGTCAAAAAATTAATTTTTTGTATAAGAAATTAAGTCAAGAATCCAAAACCGCACCCAAATGTTCACAATTATTATATAATAATTATAAATATAATACAAATTGAATTTACAAAATGTCATTATTTGTGATTCATTTCATGTTTAAAAAAATTTAAGATAAAAACAATTGTAAAAACACTTTCAATAGGAAAGAAGAGATTCAATTGAAAAACTTGTAAATAATGTACAAAATGTGTGATTCTTTTGAAGAACTAATATACAGATCATTAGATGTGTTGGAAGGCTTAGTGTCTCTATTATTAGTGTTTTTTAATAAATTTAAGTTAAATTATAACAAATTTAAAACATTTATAAATAATGTTTATATTAATTAAAGTAAAAATAGTAACAACAATTAAATTTGGCGTCACATTTGGCGCACCACTAAATATTGGACAGTAGGGGCACTGGTATGAGCCGCACACATGACATACACTTAAATAGTAGAGATTCTGTGTATTAAACATTGTTTCGTTGAAACGCTCTGTAAGATTACAAAACAAATTATTAAATTAAATAATTAATACAAATGTAAATAAATGCAGACATACCCGGAGCGTAATAGTCATACACCCGGACCGGTATATAACGAGTAAGATTGGCCACCGGATACCATCGCTGGATAGTAAACGATACACACGTGGGGTTTATATCCAACTATTTATTTAGTCAAACAAAACAATTATTAACTTTTAATCAAATCAATTATTAACGGATTAATGTCTTACATAATCAAAATAAAAGACAACTTTGCGGTCGTATTGTCGCGCTTCTTCTAGATTGCTAAGTGGTGTGGTCTTCACTAATAGATCTAACTCTTGTTGTTGAATGACATAACCGGTCGGAATAGTCACTTCCAATACTGTCAGACCGCTGGCTGAGCTCTCCTGTGTGTTAATCCATCGCTGACAAGACCTAAACGTTATGTGAGAACTGTTACGACCGCTAAAAATGGCCGTTACGTCCAAATCAAAGGCCCGAATGGGTGGTTGTATTTGGAGATGTGGCCAATCAACGTTATATTGCACATCTAGCTGAACGATGGCCAGACCCGAACCCTGCGCTTTCACAATAATAGCGCCAAAAGGGTTAGGAATATCAAACTCCTGCAGCTCTGATAGATTGTCTTCTCCGATGTGAACTGTTTTGGAGAAGTTTCGAGAAGACGGCGCTTCGATTGTGATCTTAATATCTGTCACTTCGCGAAGACGTGACTGAATTGCATATTCAATGATTGCTTGCATTGCGATCACAGTGTCCTGCGTTGAGGCCCAACCGGCGTCGTATAGGCGCTGATTGTTAAGCCATTCAACTATTTCTTTCTGAATGACAGCTTGTTTTGAAATATGAACCAACAGTCCATAGGCTGTGGTCTCAATGTTAGCCGAATCGTATCGATGGGGAAGTCGTGGCAACAAAAAGGGCCGATTGTTTTCAATTTGTGTTTTGGGCGGCGGAATGGCTTCGCGTCCCCAATACCTCATTCCACTCACTTCTCGCATCTTTTGGTCCAATAAATTAAACGCTTCGTCCGTTTCAACTGAATTAACTAAACTCAATGCGTAAGAAGTGATGGCCAACTCATACGGATCCTCATAATTGTTGATTATATGTAACATTCGCTCCAAATATCGTTGAGCAGCGGTTCGGGCGGTGGAAGCTCTGGCGCCGACATCGCCCCTTAGGTCACGCACTTCAGCTAAAGTGATCAACACGTGAGCGGTGAGTGAGATGTTTCTGAGATGTGTTTGATCCATATATATCTTTGATGTCAGATTCATACGGCGATTGTGAGGAATGATAGACGTCTCGACAAAAGCTCCTTCGGGTGTCTGAAATCTTAGAAGCCATGCGATGGCGTCCTGAATGATGTTGGGATCAATGTATAGGAAGTTTTCCCACTCCTGAAAGGTTGCCTTATGTAGAATACGGGCGCAGAAGGCGGTCATCCAAACGCTCGGCTTATTATTCCAGCGAAACGCTCTGAAAGAGCCGTCGCTGTTCTTATAGCTTAGTTGTCTCTGATATTGAATGTTTAGGTATTTAAACGCCTGTTTTTCAAGATCTGATCGCCGCTGACCCGTAAGTCTCAGATAAAACAGTGTATACATATTGATAGCAAAGTTAAACATGTTTTGTTCGGCGCAATCAAACGGCTTCCTCAACATTGATGTGGCGTTCATAGGCATCGATGGAAAAGCTGGTCCAACAACGTCTCCTACTACTGAAATCTTGGCCTTATTTGAACCAAAAACGTATCGCCTTTCCTGTCGGTACGGTATGATTGGGCTTTCGGTGACATTAGTTTCCAAATACTTGATAAGGTATGCGCCCTGAGATAAGTCCAGTACTACAGACGTGTGCGTAAATTGTGGGATACCGTCCGGTTCTACTCTCAATGTTTTGGTCACTGTATCTTTGGCCACTTGTGTCTTAGCTATTACTGTCACGTTTATGTTACCCAATCTTTGAGCAACTATTGGCATATAGACCACTGATGTCCGGCCCGGATATATCTTTGAGCCAAACAAACATTATTAGTATTTTTTAAAAATTAATTAAAACTTTATAATCCATACCAAAATCAAATGCTGGTGCTGTCCAAACGATGTGCGCGGATTGTAAGACTGTTTAAACAAAATAATAAGATTTTAAAATAAGTAAAAAACAAAAGGTTTAGACAAAGTTAGGACATATACCTGAACTCTGCCATAAGGCTCAACGTGAACAAACTTGTAATCGTAAGATCGGGCCAATACAACAATCACTTCTATCTCGTACGGTAAGTAATTAAAAATACTGATACGGACACCAATTTGTTCACCAATAAGACAAGCGGATGGCATTTCCACATTCATATAAAAGGGTCGGACACTCGAGTACTCTATGTTTGACTGTTGAATACCGAAGCCATGGGTACTACTCATACCAAACGCATTGACAATCCAAGTGACCGGTGCGTTAGGCACTGGAGCCTTAAATATGAAATATCCGAGCGGTCTATATATAGAAAGCAATTATTTAGTTTTGAAATGTAATCTAAAAACACCGCCGTTTCAAAAATAATATATAAAACTATATATTAACCCAATATTAATGTCTTTCCAAAGCCATGTGTTATCATACAAACGCTGTAATCGATTCGTACGACTCATCCGAAACTGAGCCAAATTGTACTCATCTTTCTCGACGCCTGTATTAAAGCAACAAAAAAAGCTTTTATTGTATTAAAACAAACGAAATCTTCTTTTCTCTCTATTCTCTTTGCAAACAATCCTTTTAATTAAAAAACCTTTTTTCGCTCCAATTATTCATAATTAAGTAAAGAAAAACTGATTAAGAGATTAAAATATTGTTACAAACAATTGCATTGAGAATAGAGTCAAATGCACTCAAATGCAAGTCTTATTTTAGTTTAAGAGTTAATTTGAAAACAAAGCAAAAAATAAATAACAAAATTAAAAGATTGATATCTCACACGAGCCCTCGTCGGTGCCATCTCTGCAGTCGTACTTTCCGTCGCAAGTCTTGGACGAGTGATAACAGGTTCCGTCCAAACACGACAGAAAACCGAGCGTTTGATTACAATTATTATATTTTTGAGTCACATTAGCGTCAGTGAAGATAACCAGACCAGCGCTCTATCAATGAATGAAATAAAAAATTTGATTTACAAATCAATGTCACAACAAATTATAATCAAAATCTTTTCGGTTTCTAAATACAAAAAAAATCTTTTTTCTCTCAAATCAATTGATAGATAATAGAGATATGAAAAAATATCTACTGATAACATTCAAACACATTATGAATACATCAATGCATTTTCAAAGTGTAGCCCTAAATAACTATTTAGGGAAAAGATTATATACTTTAAGAAAAATGATTCAAAACGGGACTCAAAACTCTATTTTTATGATTTGCTTTCAAATTATAGGATTCAAGCAAATACTGCCAACAGAAGAGAAAGAGAGAGAAAAGATAATTCAAAACTTTATATTAAATTTTTTGCTGACTTTATAGCTAAACAATAATCAATTGTAAAGAAAGAAATGATTTTATTAGTAAAAATTTTTATAACTTTTTTTGTTTTTTATTTTTTAGCACTAATAAAGTAATTTAAGGCAATTTAAGTGTTTGTCATAAATAACTTAAATAATTCAACGAAATTATCGAAAACTCATTTCATAACAAATAATAATAAAAATGTTTGCCTTTTAAAACAAAAGCTATGAATTTGTTTGCAAAATATTGATTTTACAGCCAAATTGCCAGCGCTCTGTTCGCTCTGTTATATAAATTATTTATCAAAACTATTGTTTCAATTCAGTATCAAAAAGTAAAATTGAAAAATAAGGCTTCAATTTAAAAAACAAACGATGATATGATATATAACTCATTGACTTTATTCACGCCTTTAAACTCAAACTATTAAATTGATTTTTTGATGAATTGTTTCAAACAATAAATCATATTTTATGCGAAAAAAATTACTTAATATAACTTAAAAGGCATTTCAAGATTAGGATCATTTGTTTGCTTACATCAAATGTCTTGTTAGCGTCGATGCCATAAGAAGGCGCCGGAAAGTGTAGCAATCGATCGACCCGTCCCTCGCGCGACAGCCATAGATGAGTTAGTGTACCGTTTCTGGCAGTGACTGATTGGTCGAAAGTACTCATCTTTGTCAAGACGTCGGCATAGTTTATTTGATTACCCACTTGTAATAGTGATAAATCTTTGTCCAAAGCCGATAGACCCACATAAGTGCCCGGCTGTCCCAACACTACCACTTCGATAGTGTCTCCCGTTTTGTCTTTTCTATTATTTAAGGTAACAGTAAAATTGTTTCGCGATATGCCGTCCACTGGGAATGTCAGTGAATCGGCCACCACTTCGCTGCCCCGCGCGATGTCGTAGATAACAATGGTAGCTGTCGGTGCCATTTCGGGTGACAAACTAACCGCAAATGTCTTTATAGATGAAGTCATCTCTTCCCTACCGGTGATGAGAACCATTCCCTTTGAAATGATTACATACGAGAATAGTTTGACGTAATAATTGGTTCGGACGTGAAATATAATATATTCGCCAACTTTTGGCTGTTTAGTTGACGTCGAGATGTGAATCAAGCGCTCAGTCGGCGAATAACTAGCGTAAGCCCTGAGTTCGGGCGCTCGGACTGTATCGCCG
This sequence comes from Dissorhina ornata, assembly GCA_034695265.1. Lineage (NCBI taxonomy): Eukaryota > Metazoa > Arthropoda > Arachnida > Sarcoptiformes > Oppiidae > Dissorhina > Dissorhina ornata. Next base: position 2,471 of record JAQIWK010000860.1, on the reverse strand, counting down.
TTGGCGTCCCTAAAGAAGGCGTCGAGCGATAAGTACTGGACGTCTTCTAATAGTTGTTTGCTATTGAGTTCATCTTTCAAATTGATGTTAATCTCCCAAAGACCAGGATTATTGAGAGACATGGGAACATCAGTTGTTTGCAACATTTTAGAGCCCAACCGATTGAACTGAACTTTGACCCGAAGCTCAAGTTTCTCGTAAATAAGTCGATCAAAAGGAAGAGGAGACCCGTCATTGAATGAGACGGCGGCGTATGCTTTGAAAGGCATCGGAGGTTTGAACACTTGAGGCGATGCGCCCAACAGTCTTAACTTGACTTTGGAGCTGAAGATGTAGGCCCTCGCGTGACCCGAATAAATCAAGTTCAAGAACCGCTCGCCAACAAAGGCCGTCACCGTTATCTTCGACCCGTCCAGTGCCGATCCGCCACCCAATTGGTCTATAATCTCACTCATTGGACGCCGAAATTCATAATAGCCTTTAAACTAATCAAAGAAAAAGAGTGTAAATACTGTTTTATAACCACAAAAAAATAACTAAACTAACATATCGTTCAGTGGTCTCAATGGCCGGCCTATCAAAATAGTTTTGCGAAACAATTTGTTTGTTGGATGAAACCAACGTGTAGACAATTGTCAGATTTCCGATCACTGGTACACCACTCGTGAAGCTATATATAGCACACATAGGGATGTCATAAATCATTAGAAAAAAGGGATGCAAAACCAAAATATCTTGCTAACGATTAGGACATACTTAGCCATAATCGAGCCATAGATATAGTTGTCTGTCTGGAGAAAAAACGCCGGCATTGATACGTTCACTTCAAACCTTGTCTGATCTGTTATAATGAAAAAAATGGTTTCGTTTTGTATGAATTGTGAGAATATATTCATTTAGTTTTTTCTTAAAAAAAATAGTAATCATTTTCTGTGTTTCTCAAGTGATTTATAGCACCAAAAAAGTCAACATTTAATGATATATTGCTCGTCGATTAAAGTGAAAACATATTTCTATTATACAATAGTTATAACAATTTTATCTATTCTTTAATAAAAAGTAGTTATGTTTTATGTGTAAAATCGTTAAAATTATCGCTTATAAGGCATGAAATAGTTTTAAAATGTAAGTAACAATTGAATGCTTACAATATTCTTCGAGAGCAAACTGTTTCTCTTCAACCTGTCCCTGAGCCACAACACGTATCGTCCAATTTTGGCCGTAAACCGGTTGTTGAGACAATGGATATTCAAGACTTACAGCGCCTATATGTTTGGTAAATATGTTATATAATAAAATTTCATACAATAGATATGAAATAGGCATTAAATAAGTTTTTATACCTAAATTGCTTTGTCTGGAGAGCCACCTTCTCATGATAGCACCTCTCGGGTCAATCATATAGATATCGATTGCATCGGCAAAGGCTTTCAAATCGGGCGTAACGGGAATGGCTCTAAACCTGACCGTCTGTCCCTGCATATAGATGGGCTTATCTGTGGTTATAAATATAGTCATGGACCGTTGCGAGAAGTCGAGGTAAGTTTCATTGTAAAAGGCAGTGCCACCCAAAACGCCATTCACATTGCCTTCCACTCGCAGTTTGTAGACACCGGGTCTGGACGTCGGCGGTACCCGAAGCAGTAGTGTCTCGGGAATGCGTTCTTTGCACTCCTGAACAGATGAGGTGACTTCGACACCATTCCTCTGGATCGATGCCCTCGCAGTTATTGGCAAATTTGATCGATAGACTGTCACCGACACCCGGTATACCTGACCGGGACGTAAGGTCTTCGAGGCCAACACGAAGTATGTTCTGCACAGACATACAGACAGACAAGCGTTCAATATATTGAATATTACTTATTTTTTTGTGTAAAGACTTGCAGTTAATGTGAATTCAATGTTCAAAAAGTTATGCAACAAATTGCTAATTAATTGATAGCATCATTACATGTTTGCCTAGTATTTGAATTATCATTTTAAAAGAGGTTTGCATTAAAAGCAAAATGTTTAGTGTATAGAGAGTTACAGAAAGAGATACCGAATTTTACTTTTTAAGTATTACTACTAAAGAAACATAAAAAACATTAGTTTACATATTGTTTTAGATTTCCTGAAAATTCATGTCATAAAAAAGTAAATTTGATTATAAAGTATGCTTTTTAGACATTAGTCTTAGTTTCGCTCTCTTTTTTTTAATATAAACTTCTCTTCAGTCATCCGTTTTTCCCCTCAAATTCATAACATTTTCCTCAAAAATATTGATTCATATATTAAGTCATACCTCTAGCGTCAGGAGAATAGTAATAAAATTATTTCAGTTATTCACAGATATGTTATAAAATGAAAAGTCAGATAACATACAGAAGCAAACTATCAAATAAATAGATGCAGAGAGAGAGAGAGAGAGAGAGAGAGAGAGAGAGAAAGAGAGAGTGAGAGAGAGAGAGAGAGAGAGAGTGCTATAT
>JAQIWK010000859.1:0-13021 GCA_034695265.1 Dissorhina ornata | reverse complement strand
CGATCTAAAAACAATTAAATAACTAACTATTATTATAACTATAGATTATATAATAATTATAAAAATAGCTATTAATTTATGAAATTACTTTACATGTTATATAATAATAATATAATCTATTGATAAGGCGTTTAAATATTATGATAACAATAATAATATAATTATAATTAGTATAATAATAAGTAAATAGCGTTTTGTAATTAAAATAAGCATAAAATTTAATTAACTCTCATGTATATTAAATACAAGTAATAATAATAGTTTTATTATTGAATAAATAATATAATAAAAATATAATTAGTTGCAATTATATTAATTAATTTTTATTTCTCATATTTACAAATTAGATTTAATTATAATTAATTAAAAATAATGTTAATATTTGTTTTTTAATTTATATTTATTCAGGAAATATATGGACATGGAAAAATTTGCATTAAAAATGGATCCTGTATATAAATTTATTTTGTAAAAAATATATATTTGAAAAATTATTTTTATATTCAATATATAATTTTTAAATGTAAATTATTTAATATTTGTATATTAATTTCAAATACTCTTATAACGTTATAAATAACAACGTCTATATTGTATGTATTAAATTAAAACCCTTTATAAAATAAATAAATCGCTACGTTTGGCAAAAAAGTGTTGGTCCTAACAATCCTATATCCAAATACACCTCGATGCTTGAAGGTTTTTGCATTATTCCCTTTTTGCACACAAACAGTACTAAAATATTCGCATACTCTTGGCAATAAAGGCATAACTTTTTGATTCTTATCAAAAGTTACGCCCTTTTTGCAAAAATTTCTAATTAAAAGATTGTTATAGATAACCAGTGGCGTCACCTATCCGTATAAAGCGTGCCACCAATAGATAGCAGCACTTATGGGTGTAAAACTTTGTACAAGTTTTTGAACATAACTGATCAAGTAGTTTTTTTTAAATTACAAAAACTTACCATTGTAAAATTCCATCATGCTTTGATATCTATTAAAATTTTTTAACCTTGGTTCAATAATAATTTTTTTAAGCACCTGAATTTTTTTACTGGTGTTATAAAAAATATATAAATAAATAAAACAATTTTATTATTTTTATTAAAAATTAAATTTTATTTTTTAATTTTAAATAAAAATTAAATTATTATTACAATCATAACTGTATAATTGAGAAATACAATAAAAAATAATAATATAATTATAATAAAAAGCAATTTGAAATATTAAATGAGAGAGTACAAAAAATATGGGTGAGAGAGATACTTGGTGATGGTGTCAATGTTTCCTAAATACATAATAACAACAATAAAATAACAATATAAAAATTAAATGAGAGAGATAATAATAAAATAAAGTGTATATTAGTTGTGATTTATATAATATTTAAATTAAACATTATATTTAATATTCATATAAATATATTAATTTATACACTGGTAATAATAATCTAGGAAATGCTGGGTGCTATGGCTTGAGTTATAGTTGTCATCACATTTGAAATAATTTTTTTTATTGTCTCCCTAACTATATTAAGTGAATTAATATCATCTAGATCACATCCTTATTTATATTCAAAAAAAAAGCTCACTTAATCTATGTATATTAATATTTTCATCAACTACATTTTGTATCTATATATACAATAAATTTAAATATAAAACAATTTTTTCATATATAAGTTATATAAATATTTAGTTATCACATTAGGAGCTCTCAAATAAATTTTTTAATTAAATATTTAAAACAAAAAAATTATTTAAATTTTCAAATATAAAGTGTGTGTTTATGTAAAGTGTTTATTTAAATAATTATAATTAAAACAATTTTTTGTGTTAGTCTACCTCTCTCATTTAAAAAAATTAATATTTACAACACATTACTATTATTATTGTTATTATAGTTTATGAAAAACATTTTTTTATAATTAATTTTCTCTCTCACACAAAATAAGTTGTCATCAAATAAGTTAGTTGTCTCTCATTTAAATATAAAGCAAATAATATATTAATAATTAAAAAATGAAATATATTTATATATACTATACTATATATACACACATTTGTATACAATATTATATAATAATAATAAAAACTATTATTAATTTAAATTCCTATATAAATACACAGTTTGTTTGGGTCTCTACTTTGTAGAGAGAAAGTTAGTATCAAATAAAAACATCCAAAACTTTTTTTTGTCTCACATTTTGTTTTGTTTCCCTAATAATTATAATTGAATTTTTAAATTCATATCATTAGGAAAAACATATGTAAAACGAGTCATAAGTTTTTTGTTTTATATAATTATTTTTGTTGCTTAATATTCACACAAATATATTAATTATTATAATTTTATTTATATATATTATAATATAGTTGTCGTCGTTAAAGTTGCAAACAAACAAACAAAAACTTTTTTTTAATCATATAAATAGCTTTGTTTCAAACAATTTTATATATATTTATATTATAAAACAATTTGTCAATTAGTTTATAGTTACTAAAAAATCACTGTTTGTTTGAAATTGATTTCAAACGGCTTTCATATTATTGACGGCCCGTTTGAACTCCAGTGAAGCCCTGACATCGGGACAGTTCATGGGTTTATTGCCCATTTGGCCGCCGCCGGTACGGGCCGGTGGCATAGCGTAGCGTAGTTTTTCCCAAAAACGCCGGTCACCCCAATGTATGACTGGGACCTGCCTTAAACACTGGCGGGTATCTTGGTCAAGCTCGGTCAAATTGTTTTTGTCTAATAAAACACACACTAGACGATGATTTTTATTACATTGACTTTCTTGATGGGCGGCTTTCAACTCAAACCTACACCATTCACTTTTCAAGAAGTGTTCACTTAATAAGATTATTGTCCGATGGGAGCACTCGATGGCTTCGGTGATGGCTTCGGCCACATAGCCGCTCATCGGTAGGTCCCGATAGCGTAGACACAGCCGGTAGGGCGGGTGACCGCACTCTAGTTCGGGTGCGAGGATTTGGGCGATGAATGCCTCGTCCTTTTTACAGTAGGACACGAATGAGTCAAATAGTTTTTCAGTCTCGGGTGCGTACCGGGACCGGTGAAATAGTCGGACCCCGTATTTGCTGTATAGCCATACTTTTAACTCTTTACGGTAGACACACAACACAACCATTAGTAGGGCTACCATTAGGACCAGACACAGGCCCAGGAGTATGAGTACGAGATAGTCGCGTATGAATGCGTTTGGCAGGAATGACACTATTTGTGATGAACCACCGGTGCCCTGACGACCAGCACCCGACAGTTCAGTACCGTTATAACCGATTACACCGCCAGTGGTAGCGCCGGGACCGCCTCCCGATGCGCATAAAGTGGCGTTAAACTCGGCAATGTATGGGCCGACAAATGTTGAGTTCACAAAACACCTGATATGGTGGGCATCGTGAACGACGGGTGCGTAAACTCGTGACCATTCCTGGAACTCGTCCATGAATTGGCACCGACACGACCACAGATTGTTGGACAAGTAAACGGCCGATAGTTTTTGATTGTGACTGAATGTCCACATTTGAAATTCAATGATTGAATTGTACTCCAAGTGTAGCACTTGTAGTGATTTTAAGTGTATAAATGTCTGGTTATTGATTTGTCCGATACGATTGTGGTGCAGATGAAGCTCTTTGAGATAATGCAATGAATCAAATTCGTAGCCATGAAGTACGGATAGCTGGTTGTGCTCCAGATGTAGCACTTCCAGGTAAACCAGGCCATTGAATGTACGGTTACTAATGTTATGAATGTTTGAATTGTTTAAATATAATTGTTTCATATTTTTGCGGCCAATAAATGTATGTGAGGTTAGGGTATAGATATCGTTGCCGTCCAAGTAAAGGGCCGTCACGTCCATAGGTATGCGGGCGGGTATAGCCTGGTATTGTTTGGCCGCACAGTCCACCACATTGGTGTTCCAGGTCTGGTCGTAGTAGCAAGTACAATTTTCTGGACACATCATTTCGCAATCGCAAGCATCAAAATCACAACAATGGCACAGGGCAAAACAGTGGGACTTATATTTGCATAAAAAGTTTGATGAATTAGCTTTGGTCAATGGTACCAGTTGATTGTGTCGCACAAATGGTAGCGAGCACTGGATTTGCTCTAGGTCAACAATACGTGGGTATTGGCGATTGCCAGTATCCAAGGTGTTTATACGCTGTAACCACTCCATAGTACAGTCACAATAGTAGGGATTACTTGACACATAAAACTCGGGCAACGACTGGCGAGACCCGGATGACAGTGCCTTCAATCTGAACGCATTCACATCCAGTGTCGACAATGTATTGTTACGCATATCAACAAAACTGATGTTATGTTTAGCCATAAATGTAAACTGATGGACAACACGGATCCGATTGTCTGATAAATTAATACGTCTAATACGGTTAGGTATGGCTGATCCCGATATTTCTTTGATTAGATTATGGCTGACATCAAATTCTTCGAGTTGTAGCGCCGATTCTAGCTCAAAGTAATTGCCCAGGGTCTCTATTTCATTATGGTGTATATCTAGTCGTTGCAATGATCTAGGTATCAATGCGTAATCAAACCACGTGATACGATTGTTGGACACATTCAGATAATCCAGGTTATTTAGGTTCATAAACAAGCCATTGATGTCGACCAAGAAGTTATTTTCCAATTGTATCTTTTTCAATGTGGGTGCATCATCAAAAACACCATGGTCCAACGCCCCGATACGGTTCCAGGCCAAATCCAGATGCTGTAAGGCTGGCAACTCTTTGAGGGTGCCTCGGGTCAAATTGGTCAGCTCGTTGCCGGCCAATCGTAGCACTTGTAGGTTTTGTTGGCCCGTAAATGTTGAGTTACGGATCACTTTGACACCATTATCATTGAGATACAGGGACCGCAGGGCCCGTAGGGTATGGATGGCCACCGGGACCTCCGATAATAGGTTACCGTTGAGGTGCAGGTTCTGGAGATTACTACAGTTGCGAAAGGCGTTGTCGTCTAATTTGGCGATTTCATTGTCGGCCACCGATAGGTCCGACAAGACATAGAGGCCATTGAAGGTAAAGGCGTTGACATTCTTGAGCCGATTGCCCCGTAAGACAAGTGTATGTAAATTGTATAGCGATGCAAATGAATTGTCACCGATTTGATCAATTTCGTTGTTATTCAAGTAAAGTATTTGCAATGAATACTGGTTTTGAAATGTAGACGCGTTGACCAGTTTGAGCCGATTGTGTCCCAAATTTAAGACAATCACGCGAATCAAGTCGGCGAAAGTTTCGGGAAAAATCCATTCCGAGCCAATCATATTGCGGGACAAGTCTAGTATCAACAGTTTGCTAAGACCCGAGAACAGTCCCGACGGTAAAACGGTCAGCGAGTTGTTTTGCAGGTGAAGCTCTTTGAGCTCTTCGGACTCGCGGAAAGTACGGGCCGGTATGGTCTGCAACTGATTGTTAGACAAATCAATTTTGTGTAGCTTTTTGAGGGCCGAAAAGGACAGTTCGGCCAAATCGGCGATACGATTGCTTTGCAGGTACAGCGCCTGCAGGTTCTTCAGCGAGGCTACGCCCGTTTCGGACAATACCGAGATGTGATTGTGGGATAAGTCTAATCGTTGCAGTTCTTGTAGGCACAGTTGACCGGTGGCCGGATCTATGAGACCAAAGCTACCAAAATCGGTAAGGCGATTGTGGGTTAAATTTAATGTCTTAAGGCTGGCCAACGGGCAAAACAGGTCTTGCGGCAGTTGAGCGATGTAATTGAAACCTAAGTCTAACTTTTCCAGATGTTTTAGCGATGATAGCGATTCGTGGTTGAGGGCCAGGGCGTGGACACCCCAGTCGTTATTATGTGTCCGTACGGTTAGATTACGTAGCTGTTGGAGGCCGAGCAGGGCCTGGCCGGTCAATTGAGCTAGTTTACAATTTTCAATGTCCAACGATTTTAAAAACCGCAAATGACTGAGCGATCCGTTTTCTAGCCGGGACTCGACGGGTGCCGACTCGTCGCAAAGTACGGCCAAACTAATGGTATGCTCTGATTGTATTAGACTAAAGTTAAGACCCGACGCCGACGGTTGTATTGTCCTGACGTGACATTTTAATGAGACGTCAAACGATGATTGGGGTATGTGTAGCCAGGTACAATCACCAGGCGCTACGTAACCCACACCCTGTACTGGTGGGCTAAGTATAGTCACCGTTAAGATGCTTAGTAGGAACCATAACATGACAGTACGGGCACAGCCGTCGGTACGGCTATTATAGTAATTATTGGCACACTTTTTAGGGAGCACTCGATGGTGGGGTTGGTTAGGGTTAGTATCACTTTGTAATAGTAGTTGTCTATGATTTGGTGCACTACTTGAATGTTGATTAATATATTGTCGTTTATTATCATCTCTTGTGGTAGTGTTGGTTGAGTGACAACTACTAGTGTCACTACAAACACCTACTACTTTGGTTGGCGATGACATCGTTTCACTCATCACTTTTGAAAAAACTTTTTTTTTAATGAATGAAAAAATTATTTTCACTTAATTTTTCACTTCAAACACATGTATTACTATCGGATGCCAACTGTGCTGACAGACAGATAGACATACATTCACTTGTCGTTGATATGTGAACACAACTTCTTGTACTTCTTCCAAGTGTTCAAAAAAAATTTTTTTGCTTTGTTTTTCACTTAAATTAGTGGTGTATTGACATTCACTTTCAAATATAATTATCGCTGTATTTTTTGTGTCATCACATTCACCAGGCGTTGGATGAAAAGGGAAAGGGAGACCAGCACTGGCACAATATCAGGCATATCCTCCCATCCGATATATAAGATATATATTTCTTGTCGTTAATTGTATACTATCTGTGAAAATAAATAGATATAATAAAAGTTAGTTTTGAAAAAACAATTCTTTAGGTTTTTTTAACTATAAGTTATATAAAAAATCTTTAAATTAAAAAATATAATGCCAAAAGAAACAAGGCAAAACTTTTATTTTAAATATATATTTTATTTCATTTAACACTACATCCAAGCACTTGGGAAATGTGCAAGATTTTTAGGCACCGGCTGACTGTTTACTAATGCATAAAAAGCCTAATTAGAAGTTTGAGAAGTCTATACATTAAAGTATTGAAAATAAAATAATAAAAAACTATTTTTTAGCCTAATTTTCATTTCATTTTATACTATATTATATAATACTAATGAAAAAACGATAGAGAATTACAAATTCCCAAAACATATATTAAAAAACTATATATAAAGAGATGTTATATAATGAGAGATGAGAGAGAGAGAGAGAGAGAGAGAGAGAGAGAGAGAGAGAGAGACTTTTTATATTGTATTTATATTTTGAAAAACTAAAACCAAATTCTTTAGATTAAATGTATTGAGAAAATGAAATAAAATAAAATATAATAAAAAATTTCATTTATATTTAGTTTGCCATGAAATCAATTATTCAAATCCTATTTTGTGTGACAATCAAATCAAACACTCGTTACTCGCGCTTAATATGTTTGGCATTATATATAACATGTCTTAAGACTTTAAATGTTTGCAAAAAAATAAGTAATAAAAAAAGTGTTGTTTGCCTGAGAGTAAGGCAATAATAAAACTAAAATTAAAGGTTTTAAAAGTATTAATAAAGCCGTGAAATAAATATAATATAAAAATATAATATAAAGACAAAGACATACACCATATAAATAATTAAATTATATGAATACATGTGACACAACAATGACTTTTATGATATTATGGGGTATAAATATGGGCATTAACTTTATTACGATAATTTTTTAACTAGCTTTTTTTGGATGTAATAATAATAAAAATAAAAATTAGAAAATTTTGCTTGCTCATATAATAGCTTATTATGAGATAACTTAAAAAAATAAAAGGATTGGATAAACATCTAAAAAAACTATATAAAGTTATATATTTAAAGGTAAAGCACTTTGGGAACTGGCAAATGATGTTTGTTACGGCAATTACTTTATGGGTTCGTTACTTTTGTGTCATATAAGACAATAGTGCCATAAATTTTATGCCACACGAGTTATATACGACTGAGCGCTCAGTTAGCCATTGGTTTGGATGAAACAAAGAGGGAAAGAGGGAGAGAGAGGGAGAGAGTATAAAAGTGGTGTCAGTAATGAAGGATGAATACCATAAGCACCCGACCGTATTGTGTATTGTCAAGCGCTTCGGTAGTAGTAATAGTATAGTAACACTAAAACAAGTGACAAAAAGCTAGAGAGAGAGAGAGAGAGAGAGAGAGAGAGAGAGAGAGAGAGAGAGAGAGAGAGAGAGAGCTTAGGGAAGGTATGAGATCGATGAAAAATCAGTACCGACTTTAAGAGAAACAAAATTGAGAGCTTATTTTTCTTAAACTATATCTCTTTCTCAGCAAAAAAAACACATTACTATTGCCTATATATCAAGACATAGATGAAAAAGTGTCATCAAAACTCATGCAACAAAAAAAATATAAGACATCCAACGATCACTTTGAATGTCTTTGAAGATTTAAATAAAGTATTATGCATTTTATGCATACATTATACACTTGCAAAGTGCCGGTAGTAGTAGTAGTCAGTTATCATGAAAATAAATGTTGCAAAAAATATCTTTACAACAAAAAACACATTTGCATATCATTTGCAATAATAAATTATTGACAAATAATTTATTTAATATAAAAAAAATCACAATGAATAAAATTAAAATTTAAAAAAATTATATTGGTACTGACATTGGGGCATCAGTAGGACTGCACACCTACTGTATTCAAATTAATTTATTTTTACATTTAAAATAATTATTATAATAATATTTATCACATAATTAAATGTAAGGTGATGATCTCAACGCTAATGAATTTTTTTGAAATAATAAAAAGTCCTTGTAAAAATTAAAATAACATTGGTAATAGACATTTACATACATATACATGTATATATGTATATATGTGTATATAATTCAAATTAAATAAATTGATTTCAAAAATTTTTAAAAAATATAAATTTCAAATTTGAATGACACAATGAAAATAATAAACTTATTAAAAACAATTTCTCACATATTATATTAAAACAATATGATATCATCTAAGCATTTAAATTATATTAAATAAATTAATCTTGGTATATTTTGCTCATTTCTAATTGGTATCCAAATGTCTATTTACACTTGCAAACTTATTTGAAACACATTTGGTGATGGTAAAGTAACTATAGTTGCTATTTTTATTTTAGCAAACTCATAAATTTAAAAGTTTAGTAGTTTAGTTTTTGAAAAAAAATCCAGGTCTCTCTCTTACCCTACCGGAGCTTTAACTAACAGTAAGCAAGTAGAGTTAACAACAAATAATAATAATAAAAAAACAATAATAATAAAATAAATATATTATATACAGTTAACCCATGTGCCAATAAATAAAAATGTTCAAGTATATTTAGTTATGCAATGAATCACATCACTAGTTAGTTAGTTAGTTTCAAACGGTAAATCATTTCAAGCACATCCTATTTTTTGCAAAAAGTAACTTTTAAATGGCTTTTCAATTATTATTACTACAGTATTATATATTTTGCAAACTAAATAGCCCAGGCTAAGTGTTTTTTAAAAACAATCTTATTATACAAAAATATATATATGTTGGGCGTATATATAGTTTAGCCTGGATACCTTTTATGTTTTGCATATCTATGATGATGAGCCGAGAGAGTGTGAAATATATAAAGTTTTTCAAAAACAAAATTATTCAACAGTGTAAAAAAATAATAAACTAATTTGCCCAGGAGTATAATCGACACTAAACTAGCTAAGCTATTTAAAAATAAATATATTTTACTTATAGATAGTTGTATATATTTTGTATTTTCAATGACGAATACCTGAGTGCATGATAATTAATGGGTTTGTTAGGCCGGGCAAACAAATATATATATACCGATAGTTATATTATATACAAGTATTTTATTTTATTATTAATAATGAAAAAAATAGTTCACTAAATATTATACATGTATTACTATTACTTCCTATGTTTTTCTTATACTAAAATTAATAATTGTTTTATTATTTATTTATTATTTATTCATACATTAAAAATCTTGTTTGTTATCAGATTTGAAATAAAAAACTAAAATAAATATTAAAACAATTTGTTTTGTATTTAAATAAAAAGTATGTAATTATTATTTATAATGCTAGAAATTGATTATTATTATTTTTTGTCGAAATAAAACAAAATATAATTAATTAATTAAAATTATAAAATATTTGCTGTTTGTTGCTTGCTGTTTTTCTAATTGTAACACAGTTAAAATTATTTATTTATTTTTTATTTAAATACAAACAAAATATATTATAAAAAAGTAGTTAAAAAATTTGATTTTTATATTTCATTTCAGTGTTAGTGTTATAAAAAGCAATACAAAGATTATATATTTGAAAAAAACTTTTAATAATAATATGAATTATAATTATTAAATATTATTAAATGAAAAAACCTGTTTTTGAAATGTTTTTTTTAAATATTAAACAAAACATTATGATTATAATTATTAAAACTACTATTTGAAAAAATAACAATAAATAACATTTGTTATTGAAAAATAGGGTTAACTTATTAAAAGTCTTATGTATTTAAAAAATAGCATCAAATCAAACATAACAATGATATGAAATAATATAAAATAACTTTATTGATGGCTATTATCATTATAAAAGTCAAACATTTATATAAATACAATTATTTAATATTAAAATTAAAAACCTGAATTAAAATTTTCAATTAGATATCAAATCAAACACATCATAAATATCTTAACATTAATTTTTATATATAAAATATTTTATTTGGTATATGTTTTATGATAAGACTTTTATATACATTCAAAAGTGTATATGTTATTGGATAAGGAAATGCCTGGTAAAACATTTATACAAAAAATACTATATGTATATAACATGTAAATATGCATATGTATACTGGAAAGACCTGGAATAGATTAGTACACTGGAGGGCAATCAAAATAATAATAATAAATAAGATGAATATAAAAACAACCAAAAATAAGTTAATTTATTTTAATATTAAACACAAGAGATAGGGATAAGTAAAAGATGAAAATACAGGAAAAAATATATAAATTAATTTATTCGCGTATTTATTATTCATTTAATGTTTTAAAATATATATAAAAAATAAAATTATTTTTATAAGTTTTTTTTTGTATATTCACTATATTTTCCTTTTAATGTAAAAAATCTTATGTAAAATACAGTTATTTTAATGAATTTAATTTTTTTAGTTTTGTTTTTTTCGGTTTAAATCAGTGATAGAAATAAGTGAATAAAAGAAACAAAATTTTAATTTAATTTTTTAAAAACATTTTTTTGCTGTTAAAACAAACTTTTATTTAAAAAATATAAATAAAATTATGTTTTTATCCCAAAAATAAATAACAAAAAACTGACAAATATTTCATTTAAAAGTTTGCTGTGCTACAAATCGTAAAATAATTCGCAAAAATGAGCAAAATCACTAAATATGCTCTTGGTCTTTTTTACCCTGTAGAGTTATTCATATATTTTTTAAGTGAATAATATTATAAATAGTAATCCCTTTAATCAAATTAACATTAGATGTATATTTAAAAATTAACTGACCCTGATAAATTATATTTATGAATTGTAAAAAATCTAATAAAATATAGGGATTTCACTGACCATTGGTCACTTAAATAACGTGTTAAACATATTTGAAATATAATATAAATTAATATGTTTATAAATTTATTTTCTACACGTTTTTTATAGTTGAAAATATATTTATACAAGAAATATTCAAAAAACAACCTAGATTATATTAATTGACGTACTTCAGCGAAGTAACACAGTTTAATTAAAATAGAATCTAGATAAACTATATCTAAAAAATGACAATGATATTTTTGATGAATAAATATTAGACAGTTTATAAATTTTATAGTGTATCAAGATATTTAAAATTTTGTTTTTTAAATTTATTTTTAATACAATTATATTAGACTACTTTTTTGTGCCTGGATATGTTTGCCATTAATTGACATTTGACATTTATATTGCTAATATCATTGAAAATAATATATTCAATGCAAACAAACAAACATAACAAAAAATCCAAGCAAACATGTCATTATTTCAAATCTTTTCAAGTATTATAATAACAACAAAGTCTCTGTTATCATTTAAATTTATTACAAGTTTTGAGTTGGGTTATTATTTAAATATCTTATTTATTATTCAATAGTAAAAATATTTTTTAAATTGAGATTTACAGCTAATAGACTGTTATTATTATAGCCAGAAAAGTGTATATTAAATTATGACTATTTTAACTGTTTATTAGATTATGTTTTCAGTTTTAAAAACACATGTAAATAGAAAGAAAGATAGACAGAGAGAGAGAGAGAGAGAGAGAGAGAGAGAGAGAGAGAGAGAGATTATGTATGAAAATTGAAGTTTGATTTGATAGGCGTTTTTGTAGGCTTTTTGGTTTTGTTTGAAAGACTAGTGTTTAAAAGTCATTGAAAACGTGTCACAAAATACACAAAAAAACAAACTATTGATTGAAATGTTGACGAATGAGATGGCATTCAATAAGACACTTATATAATGCTAAATATAAAACCAACCAAAATATTAGCTAAAATTAAACATACATTTCAAGTTAAATTAAAATTAGTATATTATTTTAGTTTCTTATATAATATATCTGTTAAATAACAAACTTTTTTTAAAGATATTTTTACTAAAAGATTAGAAACATAAACTAAAATCAGTTTTTTGTGTATTAAGTATAGCTCTCTCTCTCTCTCTCTCTCTCTCTCTCTCTCTCCCTAACGTTTGAAACACATATAACAAGTGATGAGCGATTAGTTACACATGATTTGCAATTTATTTTGTTTTTATTACTTAAGTCTTTCATTTAATGTTTAGTT
>JAQIWK010000858.1:0-13034 GCA_034695265.1 Dissorhina ornata | reverse complement strand
TTAATTAAAGGCCGAAACTTTGGTGTATATACTTGCGAGTCGTGTAAAGCATTTTTCCGGAGGTTTGCCACCAAAGATAATGTAAACATTAATTAAATAATTAACAAGTTAATTTCTAGTAAATAAATATGTAATTATCTAATTAATATTTTATTTAATTAGCCATTTCCCGACTGTCCATCATCAGGCAAATGTCAAATCAATATAATGACTAGAACTATGTGCAAAAAATGTAAACTAGAAAAGTGTTTTGTTGTGGGAATGAAAAAAGTAACAAAATATAATTTTTATTATAATAAAAAAAATAATTAAAAGTAATATTTTATTTCAATAGGAATTTATACGAAATGTTGAACAAAATCAACTGAGAAAACAGTTAATCAAAGACAATAGATTGAGGCGACAAAGACATTCACAAGAGTTGATACCATTGTCTACCTCGACATCAAGCCGTTCATCACTTAGCGATTCATTAGATGAAAATTTTTTTACACAATTACTGGACATTTCACTTGATATTACAGACAACGAAGAGCTAAACAATCAAATTGATAACTGTATCCCAAATAATAATAACCAAATTATATTATTAAAAGATAGTAAAAGTATTATTCAAATACAAAATAGTTACCCTGCACCAATGCTAAAAGAGTTAACAGATTATAAGGGTTTGAATGAATTGGAAACCAGTCGTCTAACTGAGCTTAGGATGGCTTTCCAGATATTAAACTATCCGTTGAATAGAAATACAATTCAAATCAATAGTTTGGAGGAATTAATGCAAAAAACTATTAATCAAAATGAAATGTTTGCCAAAGATGTTATCAAATTTACAAAATCATTAACTGGTTTTCAAAGTTTGTGCCTTGATGACCAATTGGCACTAATCAAGTACGGGTTTAACGAACTAGATTCAATTGTTTACCTTCGTCATTTTGATAAACAAACAAATACTTTTTTAGTACCATTAGTAAGTGTGTTGATGTAGATTTTTAAAATTTATTAACTAACATAAATTAATAATTATATTTTCTATAAATAACTAGGACGATAAAATAAATGGCTTGATCAATATTGATATATTCAAATTTTCTAATGTTAATGTTGAAAAAATTATCAAAACTCATCTAGATAAGTTTTTAATTCGTTGGAACTTTGAAGACCCTGTTATTCTGCTATTGGTAATTATTTTAAATATTTATCATCATACTTTTTATAAATTAATATTGAATTGTGTTTATTATATAAATATACTAGATAACGGCAATTATACTGTTCAATCCTAATCGACCAAATGTAATCCATAGACACCCAGTTAAGTGAGTATTGTTAATATTATCGTAAACTTCCTAATGTATTAATAAGTAATTAAATTAATAATTTAATTTTATAATTTGAATATAGATTTGAACAACAATTATATATTTATTTATTGCAAAAATATCTACAATACAAGTATAAATCAGATGTTGAGTGGCAAACAAATCTACAAATATTAATGTATTGTGTAATGGATTTACATTATTTAAGTGAATTAGAGCTGACATATAGTTGGCATGAATACAGACATTTGGCTCAATATTACGGCCCTATTATGAGAGAAATTTGGTCACATTTTCTTGTTAGTTGTTAACTCAATATATTGTTTAATTCATATTTTATATATTTTATTATATAATTTATAAAATTAGTATATTTGAATATAAACCCAATTTTAGACTTACACAAATTTCAATTACCAGTTATAAATTTTAATTATTTTAAGTTTATGTAATTTAAATATATTTATAAATTTAAAAAGATGTTTAACATAGATTATATTGTTTCTAATTAAATATTATGATGTAATTAATTTAGTTAGTTAGTTACATTATCTAAAAATAAAATTATAATTTCTTATTATTATATAATGTTTACCTAACATGAAATGTCAAATATACATTGTATTTATTAAATAATTAATAATTTATTGTTAAGTAAATATATATTAATAAAAATAATGATAATTAACAATATGTTAAATGTCCTTGATATAAGAATATAAAAAATATTTCTTTATTTTTAATAAAATTATTTTCTTATGTATTTCTAATACTTTTAACAATAATATTAAATTAAAATATGAATATATCTAAACAAATTAATAAATTGTGCCAGGTTTGTGGAGATAGCAAGCTAATTGGTAAATTGGTTATATTATCTAAAAATAATTATATTAATTAAAACTCAATTCAATTACAAATATTAAAATTAATTTAATGTATACTTTAGGCCGAAATTACGGTACACTTAGCTGTGAGACGTGTAAAGCCTTTTTCCGGCGCATGATTATCAAGAATAATGTGAAGTTTTAGTATATTATATTAATTTATAAATAAATAAATAAATTAAATTTTATAATTAAAATAAAATAGATATCCATAGAGTGTGTGGGTGAATGCAAGTGCCAAATAACTGTTAAAACTCGTAAATCATGTCAAAAGTGTCGGTTAAACAAGTGTTTGGCTGTTGGCATGAAAATGGTATTAATTAGTGAAAACTTTTAATCAATTTTAAAAATATTTTTAATTATAAAAGTTTTGTTTAATTAATTAACTTTTTTTGACAGCAATTCATACGAAGCAATGAAGAAAATGGAAGGAGACGACGGGTGGGCGAAGATAAACGACTCAAACAATTACAAAAACAATTGTCTCAAGAAATATCATCAGATTCTTCCACATCAGACATATTTACAACTGATTTGTCAAATAATTTATTAACAGATATTTGTAACGACAAAGAAATTGACAGTTTATTAGCCATGGACATTATTAGCGACGATGATATTAATCAACAAATCATGGCTATTGAAGCTGATAATGTTGATATTGAACATCACAATAGCAGTTCCCATATAATAGGTCCAGTCATACCAGTATTTAAATGCCTGACCGACTATACCGGTATCAATCAGTTAGAGTCTAACCGTATTCGGGAACTATTGTCGGCCACCAAAGTCTTTGTCTATCCATCAGTCAAACACATACTACAGACCACCGATTGGGATCAGTTGTCAGTGATTACAACTAAACGTAATGAGGGATACATTAGAGATGTAATAACTTTTTCAAAACAATTGCAAAGTTTTGGCCAATTTTGTTGTGAAGACCAGATACTATTACTTAAATATGGATGTTTTGAAGTGATCATGTTAAGGTTGTTAATGTATTTCAATTACGATTATCAGGAACTATTTATACATATTGTAAGCTACTTTAATAAAGTTGGAAAAATTAATTAATTAGCTTGTTTATCCATAGGATGACAATAAGTTTGTAAGGATTTCTAAACAAATGCTTGAATTTAGTGTTTTGAGTGGCTTTTTAAATACCGTATATTCCGAGTGGCAGTGGGATTCAGTTATCATTGATTTGGTTAGAGTTTTAATTATATTTAATATATATTATCAAAATTAATAATTTATTAATTAACTTGTTTTTAGTTAACGGCAATTATACTTTACAACCCAAATAGACATAATTTAAGACATAAACTAAATGTCAGGTATGGCAATGTAAAATTAAAATTAGTTGTTAATTATATTTTAAAATAATAATTAATTAAGAAAGTAATTTTAACTTTATATATTTTTTTCATAGGCTTGAACAACAATTGTATATATATTTATTACAAAAATATTTATTAATTAAATGTCAATGTCAATGGCAATCGCAGGTTAAGTTACAAAAACTAATGAACAGTTTAAGTGATTTAAATGTTGCGGCTAATATTCACCGGGAACATGAGCGTGGTGAATTTATCAAATCTAGCGATTCCTATGGTCCATTATTTAAAGAAATTTATGATTTATAATTATTTCTAAAAATTTATCAACTATTCATTTTTATTTACAATTAAATATTGTAATATTTATTTCTACATATGTATATTTTATTTAATATAAGTAATTTTGAATAACAAAATATAAAAATATAATAAACTTATATAATGTTTCTGTTTCTGATATAAAGCCATTTTAATATAATTAAATACTATAAATTCAGTATTTATTTATGATCAAGGTTACCTACAATGAAGTTTATTACAATAATTGTATTAACATTTGACAGACATTGCTGAGATTACAATCATTGCAATGCAATGTTTATATATTTCATAAAAATAATATTTATATTATTTTAAAATTAAATTAAAATTAAAAATTAAATTGAATAGTATTTATAAATAATATGAATAACAGTATAATAAATAAAGTTTGTGGTGTTTGTGGCCATAATAAAAGTGTGGGTAAGTGTATTGCATTATTATATAATTAATTATTAAAAAGTACATTAAATTATTATAATATGATCAGGTCGAAATTATGGTGGGTTGACTTGCGAGTCGTGTAAAATGTTTTTCAAAAGGACAGCCCTAAAACACCAAGTTATAAAATATTTTTTAACATATTTAAACTTAAAATCTAATTATACTAAACAAAATATATAACTTTAATAGACACTCATATGTCCATCAAATGGTAAATGCATGATAACTGTCATAACCAGAAAGTATTGTCCCAAATGTCGGTTTCAAAAATGTTTAGCCATAGGAATGAAAAAAGTATCTATATTATTTTTTTTTAAATTTATAATTTATTAATAAATTTTTAATATTCAAGGAATTATTAAAAATGTATGGGACGTTAGAAAATGATCGGGAATTAACTGAACATCAAGACCCTGACCATTCATCAACACCTTTGTCAAGCACTTGCTTATCAAATGAGTCAACACAAAGTGATGACAATTATATTGAAGAAATTGATAATTTATTAAATAATAATACTGACGATATAGACGCCCAGGTATTATCGGAACAGATTATTGAATTAGAAAGTTATGTACAAAAAGCGACCAACAATACCCTGGTAAATGATATATTCAGTGACAAAAATATACACCAAAAACCTGGTGAACTACCTGTCCAACCAATACTGCCAGCGTTGGCCAATTACCAAGGTTTAAATGAATTAGAGTGTAGTCGTATGGGTGAGCTAATAGGAGCCGCTCAAGCATTCAAAAGTTACCGGCTCACTAAAAATATAATTTGCTTAAAAGACCCCGATGAGTTGGCTGAAATATTTTTGCCACAAACTGAACACTATATTGAAGATATGATAGTATTTACAAAAGGTTTAACTGGATTTATAAACACCTGTCCCGATGATCAGGTGTTGTTATTCAAATACGGGTTTACTGAGATGCTCTTGTTAAGATTTATTGCCAACTATAATAGTAAAAAACAAAATTTTGTTTTAAATATTGTAAGTAAAAAATTTAATTATTAAAATTATTTTTGTAAATTTGTAAATTTTTATAATATTTTTGTAATTAAAATTATTAATTAAGGATGACAACAAATCTTTTACATTTGATCTTGAAGATCATCAATATACTGTTTATAGCAATTTTTTGGACAAAATATATCCTGAATGGGAACGGGATCCTTTTATTCTCAATCTTGTATGTAATACATTTATTAATAGCTAGATAATTTATTTAAAATATTTTTAATAAATGTAGTTAACAGCAATTACACTATTTAACCCAAACCGGCCAGACCTGACTCATAGACATAATGTTAAGTATGTAAACAAAAATAAATTATTAATAACCTTGCTAAATATATTAAAATGAATTACTTTTGTTATAGATTTCAACAACAATTGTACATACATTTGTTGAAAAAATATTTACTATTAAAATGTCGGACACAATGGGAATCGGAGTTAAAGTTACAAAAACTAATGCAATCAATGAGTGATTTGAAAATAGCCGGTCAAATTCAGCGAGATGTTGAAATATCGGAATATCCTAAATTTAAACCATATTATGGGCCATTGCTTAAAGAAGTCTATGAATTATCTTGATATATTGTTAAATTACTTGTTTGTTAAAGTGTAAATAAATGTTATTAAATGTCAAATAAATTAATGTTTTATTTTATCTAAATATATATTTATAAATGCATTTAAGTTGATTAGATATGTTGCCTGGACACTTGTGTTATTGCACGCTGATTGCATAATATAATTATATTAACTTGTTTTTTGTAATTTATTTTATAAAAAATGTTCTTAATTATAACTACATAAAAATTAAATTTAAGTGTATATTTTATATTTAAAAATGTTTAGCATTTAAGTTTTAATAACATTATTTTTTGTTATTTTATTATTTAAGAATTAAAATCATGCTTTAATAATATTTTTCTGGTATCTTATTTAAACTAATAAATTGTAAAGATAATAAATAAATATATTAACATTAATAATAGTAAATTTTATGGTTGCTAAATTGACATTTTAAATTATTTTAATTAAACAGTTTAACATATTGTTAAATTCTGAATTAATAATAATAAAATAAATTAATAATTAAAACAATAATGAATTCAAAACAAAGGATTTGTGAAGTTTGCGGCGATACTAAACAAATAGGTAATTATAAATCAAAGTTATAACTTTTATTTATAAATATAGTTTGAAATTAAAATTAAATATTACTTAATATATAATTTTTAGGCCGAAATTTTTGTGCCTTTTCATGCGAGTCTTGTAAAGCATTTTTCAGACGTACTGCCTTAAAAACCACGGTTAGTAAAATAACTAAATACAATGATACTTTGATTAATATAAAATTAAATGAATAAATTATCCAGGTACTACACTGTGCATCAAACGGCAGGTGCGATATAACTGTCCAAACGAGAAGGTTGTGCCAAAAATGTAGACTCAAAAAATGTTTTGACATCGGAATGAAAACTGTATGATTAATTTTGATTATTTTAAAACTTTTATATTTAATTAAGTTTCTAAAATATTATTTTAAATTAAATTAATTTAGGATTTTATTAGAAGTATCACTGAAAATGAAATCCGACGGCAATTATATCGAGACAAACGGCAAAAGAAATTAATGTCCGAAATGACTAAACTTGGTCTTAATTTTAGCGATTTATTATCAGAAAGTGATTCAAATTTATCAAAATCTGATTCAATGGCCACCGATGTCAGCGGCAGTGATACCGATATCGATAAATGGTTAGACACTGTCACCAGCGATGAAGAACTTGTTATAAAGGATCAAATGTGGGCATTAAATGATTGTTTGAATAAATGGGAAACAAATATTGTTAATAAAATCAAACAAAAGTCACTAAAACTAGCTGTAGTTCCAGTGGTCAGACCTATAGTAGACTACCAGGGTATTAGTCAATTGGAGACTAATAAGTTGAATGAGTTGTCGTTGGCATCGGAAGTGTTTTACATTCAATTACCTGACAGTCGGGTGACAATTGAAGACAACGAAGAGTTGATGAGGGTAACTACCACACGATACGAGTGGTTAATTCAAAATGTGATCACATTTTCTAAACGTCTGGAAGGTTTTTCCAAAATTTGTCAAGCTGATCAAATGAACCTGGTCAAATACGGCTTTCAAGAAGTACTTTTTACTAGAATATTAACTTATTATGATTATAATCGACAGGAATTTAATTTATGGCTGGTCAGTTTACAATTTTATAAGAAATATGCACATTATAATAAATTATTTATTTTACCAGGATAATGATCGGACATTAACTATTAGTCTAAATAAGTTTACTGACCGTAATCCGGGATCATATAATCTATTAACTAATTTTAGTCAATTTATTAATAAAGTATTTCCACAAATGAACAAAGATCCTGTTATAATGGACCTGGTACAATTAAACAATATTCTTTTTAATATATTTATTTTTTTATAATAATAAAATAATTATTTATGGCAATTTATAAATTTTAGCTATCAGCTATTGTACTACTAAATCCTAATCGGCCAAACCTAACACATAGAAAAAGTATTAAGTAAGTTTATTATTGTTATAAATTTGTTTTAAATTTTATTTTTAATTATTATTATTATTATTATTGGTTTTTATTTAAGACTTGAACAGCAAATGTACATATATTTACTACAAAGATATTTGCAATTAAAATATCCGTCAGATATTGATTGGCAAACAAATTTACAACAATTGATGGACTCGTTGTCAGACCTGATAATAACGGCTCAAATGCATAAAAGTTATGAATTGAAAGAATTACAAGAATATCGACATTATATACAATATTATGGACCCCTCTATAGAGAGGTTTATGATTTAGAAACTATTAATTAGTTAACTATAAAACTAATGTTTTAATATACCTAATATATAAATAAAAATTAACAATAAATAAAATAATTGTATAATAATTGTATAAAATTAATATTAAAAGTTTAAACTTTACAAATAATTTTTATAACATATACTTTTATACATAAAAAATAATTGATTTAAATATATTAGGAATTTATTTTGATTAAAATAAAACAAGTTTATTTAATACTTTTAAGTTGTTACATCAGCCTTATAGTCTATAAGTTATAGATAATAATAACTACAGATACAAATAATACCAAATATACCAAAGTTATTAGACAATTAAATCAAATAAGTTACATTGTTGAAAATTTTAGAGCCTTGAAACTAAACGGGTTTATACCATAAGAATATAATAACTATTAATTATATAACAAGCTAAACACAGTTTATTTAATAAAATCATTATTTATGAATTTGCCTAGCTAGTAATATAAAAGTTGTTATAGTAATTTAATGATAAAAATTTTGCTAATAAATGTCATAATATGCATGTAGATATATAGTAACATTTAAAATAATACTGGTAATCAAATAATAAAATTACCGCAAATAAACATGTTCAATAATAATAACAAATTTAAATTATGTAATAAACTATGTGAAGTTTGTAATGACAATAAGGGAATTGGTAAGTTTTACAATAATCATTTAAAATTAAAACTTTAACTTGATACTTGAATAACCAGGGCGAAATTTCACTGCTATTAGCTGCAAGTCATGCAAAGAATTTTTTAGAAGAAATGCTCAAAAATCTAATGTAATTAACAGTAATTTAATTAAAATTATATTAATAATAATCAATAATTTTAATTACTAATATAAAAGTCACTCAACTGTCCATTGGATGGCAAATGTAATATCAATCGGTTGACCAGAAAGTTGTGTCCAAAATGTCGGCTCAATAAGTGTTTTGCTGTCGGAATGAAAAAAGTATTTAAATAATTATATTTTATTTTAGTTTAGTTTTAGTTTTTATTTTAAAAATTACATTATAATATATTTGAATTATTTTTGTAGGAATTTATACGCAATGATGAAGAAAATCAGATGAGACGCCAATTAATTAATACAAATAAATGCAAACAAAGTCATCTAGATAATAATAATTATCTGGTTAAAAACTTCAATGATAGCAACAATAAAGAAAATAGTGATATTTTGTTACAATTTT
This sequence comes from Dissorhina ornata, assembly GCA_034695265.1. Classification (NCBI taxonomy): domain Eukaryota; kingdom Metazoa; phylum Arthropoda; class Arachnida; order Sarcoptiformes; family Oppiidae; genus Dissorhina; species Dissorhina ornata. The sequence continues at coordinate 3,625 of JAQIWK010000858.1, read as the reverse complement.
TATTTAAAACTAATACATACAGCGCCCAAGAGTTGTGCCAACAAGTTGCCGAACTTGACCAAGATAATATCATGCAAATTGATCATAAATTATGGGACGTCTTAAGACAATGGGATGGGTTTCAAGTAAAACCGGTGTTTTACAAACTCGTAGATTATAACGGTTTGAATGAACTAGAGTTACGGCGAATACAAGAACTGTTGACCGCATCCAACACATTAGGACACCCGTCGATAGCCACCAAAAATATCATCCAAGTCTACGATAAGACTAAACTCAATCAAATAATGCAACAAAGAAAGGATAGTCAAATATACCAGTTAATTTCATTTTCAAAACTATTAGACTCATTCAAATCAATATCGACCAAAGATCAATCCACATTGATTAAAAATAGCTGCATAGATATGATCTTGTTGAGATTTTTTACCAATTATAACCTACAAAATGAAACATACACTTATAATTTGGTCAGTATTAATATGTTAATTATACAAAATTAATTATAATGTTAATATTTAATTTAATATTACCAGGATAATGAAAATTCTTTAACATTTAGCTTGGATCTATTAAAAGTTTATAAAAGAAATTTGTTTGATTTAAATGTTAAGTTTTATACAAATCTATTACCCGAGTGGGACCAAGATTTTATTATCATTGATTTGGTAATTTAATAATATAACTATTTATTTTTTACATAAATATTTAACTAATTTTAAACTTGCTTAATTAAATAGCTAACAGCAATTATATTGTTCAATCCAAACGTATCTGGGTTACAAAATAAACATTATATAAAGTTAGTAAATTAAAATAAAATATTCTATTAATAATGAAATTAAAATCAACTAAATTATTTTTATAATTAAGATTTGAACAACAATTGTATGTATACTTATTGCAAAGATATCTACTATTAAAGTATGGATCAGATGTTGAATCGGAAACAAAATTACAAAAACTAATGAATTCACTAAAAGACTTGCGTATAGTTAGTGAAGTACAACGACTAAATGACATTGATGACTTACAAACTAATTTAGTTCATTGTGGACCTATTATTAAAGAAATTTACAATATGTAAAATTTTACAAACAGTATTTATAATATATTTAATTTAAAAAATTTTAATTTTTAATAATTTATTATTTTATTTAATTACATTTAATTTTAATATTAAAAATTTATTTGATATAAAATATAACTTATAATTTTTATCTTAAATTTTAGATACATTTTTGTTATTATTTAAATTAATAATCAATGTATAAAAGCATAAGGTTACAAAGAGCTACAATAAATTTATTTATAAGTTATAAATATTTAAATAATAATATTATTGTTACAATTTTTCAATTTAACAAACTTTTGTTTTAAGTAAATGTAAAATTTGATGTAATTTTTAATATAATTATAGTGTTGAGTACATAATAATAGGTTATATGTGTATCCAAAAAGATACACGTATTTTCATATAAATTTCCATAAAAATTGCGGCCAAAATGATACAAAAACTTTTGTGATGAATAAACAAATAGCATGGTAAATATTAATCGGACTACTTTAAATAAATTTTTGGTCACGTCGGGCACATTTGAACTAATCAAATAAGTTTTGTAAACTTGGTAATTTTTTAAAGCATAATAAACTATAAATATAGTTGGTAGAATAAAGTCAGCAAATGTCCTAAACAGCCGGGTAAAATATTTAACCTTTAATTCAGTTAACCAAACATCAATAACATTATAAGATAGCAAGCAAACATATGAATTAGTATGGTAATCAAAATAAAGTACATAGCTAGTGGCTAGAAATGGTAAGGCTAATAGCATACTAATTAGCCATATAATTATTATAAGTGTTTTGTGTGACAACCGATTGAGACAATCGCACGACTGGTCAGTCCATACATCGACGGACGCGTATAAGTCACGGGCGATTACTAGTATGGCCAACGATTTGATGTACCGTATGGTAGCGTTTAGATAGTTATTTGCCGATTGAATGACTGATAGTATTACCAGGTATTCGGGAAATATGACCACAATTAATGGACATAATATAAACATCCGCAATACTTGTACACTTATTAATAGAAGATCGCAACCAACCATGGTGACCATTAAATGTTTATAGCGTTTACCATTAATAGCAATGATAGTGTTGGGCAATCTTTGACCAGTTTGGCCTGTAATTGATCGCCAAAATAATTTAATATTATAAATGTCTGAACACAATAATATAATCTCCAATACAAACGATATAGACATTAAATAACTTAAATTTAAATACATAACTAATTAGGTTTTAATTAAAAGTTAATTAAATTATTAAGAATATAACTTATATTATATAAGTTTTTAAATACTTAAATAATTAAATTGTTTGTTGTTAGCATTTGTTATAAAACATTATCTAACATGGGAAATGTTGAACTAATAATTACAAATCATAGTATCAAGTTAGGTAATAGGATCAATTTAATTTATTTTTAATTAAAGATTGTTGTACTTTCATTTAAATACATCATGATATTAATGATTTAGATATATTTGGATCAAGTTATTTTAAAAATAAAACATTATGTCTAAACTATAAATAGAATTTATATAATAAATTAACATTGTAAATTTGTTATTTCTAGTTTAAATGCAACTTTTAATATAAATAAGTTTATTAAATTTGATTCTTGTTTATATTATAAAGAATATATTATAATTGTACAATATTATATATTACAATATAGTATCATTTTATTGTATATATTTTTTTTAAAAATAATTACATTAAAATCATAAAACATTAAATTGGTAACTAGACACTTATCTTATTATATCTTTTTAAAATTAAAATAATAAGTAATAATTTTTTTAAATAAATAATTATTTGAAATTACATTATTTCATATTATTGTTATTATTATTATTTCTCAATTTAATCTGGTAATGTTGCCACAAATAATGGACATAACAAAAACATCCTGATCATTTGTATAACAATTAACAAACTATCGCAACCAGCTATGGTGACCATCAAATGTCTTTAGCGTTTGCCATAACTAACCATGGTTGTAGCAATGTTGGGCGCCCGGCGGCCAGTTTGGCCCGTAATTAATAGCCATAATAATTTAATATTATAAATGTCTGAACACAATAGTATAGTATCCAATGCAAACAATATGGACATTAAATAACTTAAATTTAAATACATAATTGATTAGATTTTTAATTAAAAGTTATAAATTGTTCAATATTTGACTTGCTTATTTGGTACAAAATTTGTTAATGTTATGTAAAAGATTCAAACGGCAATTTCAAACAAATAATATCAAGTTAACCAATGATTAATTATCATAAATAAATAATATTTATGATTTAATTAAGAATTTAATGTTAATTGTTGTAAATTGCATGCTATAAAGAATAAAATATATTTGTGTGGGCTTATATTTATTTTGTTAATGTAAAACCTGATCTAGTTAGTTTGAAAATATAATGTTACATTTTAATTTATGACAAAATAAAATTTTATAAATAAATTTAATAAACAAAATTTATAACCGCATTATAATCAGTAAATTTTGAGAATTTTAAATAAATTAGTTTATTAAATTGTATTTGTC
>JAQIWK010000857.1:0-13042 GCA_034695265.1 Dissorhina ornata | reverse complement strand
TAACATCTTATTTGTAAAAGTAGATAGTAGGAGGTGGCTTAATTATCAAAAGTTATCAGCATAGACATAGGCTGCTTGTGGTATTAAATTTATTATTGATTGTATATATATATATATATATATATATATAACAGAATAATAATAATAATGAAATAGATTTATGACATGAAGTAATGCCACTTCACTTCAGTATTGACCTTCAGTTCTAGAATAGAAAGTCTTTGGAAATGAATGAATGACGCTATGGTTACAGACTTACCATTCATTCATTCATCCCATCCATACATACACTCTCTTGGAGTAGACCTTACCAACCAAATAGACATCTGAACCATTCAAAAAAACTAATTCCGTTATACAGAATAATATTTTTACGAATATTTCTGAATTCATGTTCAAAATGACATCAATTGTACGTTAAATTGAATCTCTGTATAAATAAAGTTTTTCATTCATTCATTATATATTTTAAAATCATTTAATCAATCATTTAGTTTGTATCTTGTGATCAGACTTGGATATTTTAAAATTCATTTAAAAAAAGTTAATTGTTTTAATGCTTTAAGCAATTTTTGACAATTTAATTTTATTGGCGACGCCTTAGCGCATAAATTTTAATTTTAAGCAATTAAATGATTAAAATAATAATTGCTATTATTGTAAACATCTTTAATTTTTATTAAATAAATTATTTTAAATGGCCAAAAAATTGAATAATATAAAAATAAAATTTAATTTCAAAATATTACTTGATATTTTATTCTTAGATTTTATTATTTTTATAATTATATTTATAACTTTAATGTCTAAACTTTTAAACTTTTTTAAATTAATTACTTACTAGTTAATATAAATAAAATAAAAATTAATTAAAATAAAAATTTCAAATATAAAATACTAAATGTAATTTAGTAATTTTTCACCAAGTTTAAAATTAAATGATAGTTAAATAATAGGTAAAAAAGTAATTTATAAAATTGCAATTATGTTTAGCCCTGTTCCCATTGACTGGTAATAAAAAGCCCTACTTTGCGTACATTTAAGGAGTCATAGTTTGCCAGTCCGAGTGTTAAAAAAAATCATTAAAAATCATTGCCATTATATTTAACATAGATGTAGAGCTCATTAAAAAAATTATTACACAAACAACTTATAAAATTTATAAGATAAGCATAAAAGACATAAAAGTTTTGGAAAACAGTTATAAATCTAATGCCGACCTCTAAGCGATGCAAAGAATTATATTCTTGTGTTAAGTTTAGATTAACATTCATTCACATCACTCTCGCACTCTCGCAGTCACATCTCCTAACGGCTGCAGAACTGTTGTGCAGAACTCTTCGCACAAAAAACTTTTCAATCTTCTATTTTAATCAAACAAAATAACATTATTTTAAATCTATTTTCATATTGATTTGACTGCTTTTTTAAATGTTTAGTTAACTAACGATATCTTAGATTTATTTTTATTTTTTGTCAAAATTAAATCATTAAAAAAAATTATGAAATTTTGTGATAACAACAAATCAAAACTGATTTTGAGCTTAATAATTAGTTTAATTTTTTAAAGTAAAATTATCACAAAAACTAGTTTTATTCAAATATAATTGTATTAATTGAGCTCAAAGTTGAATCACAAGAAGTATTAATAAATTATATTTTAAAAATTTAAGCAAAAGTTTTGAGTTTAATTGGTGACAGAATCGCCCCCACAATCGTTCATTTATTAAAGACATCAAAACTGTTAATTCAAGGCTCTTTCAAATTGCAATATTGAAATCCTTCAACACTTTTACTGCTATTTCTTCCTAAATATTCCTTCAAATTATTCCGTTTTTGTTTGAAAAGTCGGCGCAAAAAAAATAACTCAAGCGTTGCATCCATTGAACTATTGGTAACCGAAAAAAATGGTTAACATTAGTGAAAATGGGAAACTAATGGCTAATTCAACTCAAAATGGAAAGCAAATTGTGGTCAAACAAAGTAACGGCAATTGCCCCGAAACTAACAATAAAACTTCAAAAATCATCAAAACCGGTGACAATCAAAAGAGCTCTATAAGAAGTCACAAGTCGGTACCAATTGATACGTTTACTATCCATACATATGCGGTAGTGTTAGCGAGCGCTACAATCAATGGTACAATATTTGGTGTGGTCAACAGCTTTGGGGTACTTTATGTCTATTTGTTAGACTTGTTTAAAGCTCAAGAAAAAGTCCAATTCATCGAACCCTTAATAGGTATTTGTCCTTTCTTATTTTATTAATTATTATATTTTTTGTTATTTATTTGTTATATTTATTTTAATGTATCTTAATATTTATTATATTTTATTATTGATAACATAAATGCTTTTAAATTAATTGCTTTATTCAATAGTTTTATCCAAAAATACAATTTATTTAAACATAAATTAGAGTCCAATTATAAATCATTTTTATTTATTTAATTGAAAAAAGTCTATAATTTTAAGAGAGAGAGAGAGAGAGAGAGAGAGAGAGAGAGAGAGAGAGAGAAACAAGTAATTAGTGGCCAAAGAATTATCAAAACTAAATTCTGTCACTTAATTAACTGCAGATTATTTTGAAGCGCTATTTTGGACTTGAGATAAGGTTTTCATCTTCAGTTCAAAATACTCTTCATGTCTTGACTTTTATTTTGATTAAAATGAAAGACATTAAAAATGTTGAGCGCTTTACTATTACAAAAATTGGCAAAATATTTAATTTAAATATCGAAACAAAGACAGTCTTTTGAAATACTCAAATGAAATCAAAAGTGACTCCAATTTAAGTAAACTAATTTCAATTTGGTTCACAAAATTAATTTTATACTAATATTTATTAATATTAATGACACATAAGAATATAAAACAGTTTTTTGTTCAAATTGTTATCTCAAGGATAAATAACAAGAATTAGTTTATCAATTAATTTTTTTATTATACATATATTTGACTGGAAATTATTTATATTTAATCCGAAAATAATTCATAACATATTGTATTCTCATTAATCAATTCATTTTAATACTTCATTGTCATCCAAATGCTGTCAAAACATGTTTTGCATTAATTTATCAATAATTTGAAATTTTATTTCTGTTATAATTCTGTAACAGAAAAAAAGTATTTCTATATTTAAACTATTTAAATTAAAAGCCTTCAGTAGTACTGCTATACTGTATATATTCCGATCAAAATTTTTAATCAATAGCTAGAAATGTTATTATTTTTTTTAACGTCGTTTATAAATTCCAAAAATAACTGTTTTTGTTATTTGGCTATGAGTTTAAAAAACATTAAGACATACATATAAAAAATGAAACAAAAATTTATTGGCCAAACAAATATAACAATATTTGCTTTCAATGAACTCTAATTCCCATTATATTTCCTCTTTAAAACTGAAAGTTTTTGAAAGTTTGCCATAATTTGTATCTTAAGAATAGAAGAGTTATATATAATATATAAATGTTTTTTTGGATGTCATCAACACTGATGAAGCTCTTGAGTCCTACATTCCTTTTATGAATATTTGTGTGAAGACATGTGAGAAAAATGGTCCAAACTATCGTGTCTTTATTGAAATTGATGACAAAATTAGCACTTTTTACATTAGATATATAAAAGTCTGGTATTATTAAAGACTTTGCAAAGCGTACTGTCAACGCGTGTCTTAACTGCTATTATCTGAATGTCTAATAATCAATATATTAGACGCTAAGCATAGCATACAATTAGATAAGATATTTTACAACTGACTCCAGTCGCTAATCGATATCACAGTATTACTTATACAGCTTTTTTCATATAAAACCAATTACTAGACCACAGACTAAACTAGCCTATGATGCAATTGAAGCTAACAATTACTCTATTTCTTTTCAATTATCTTTTTCTATAGATTTATTCATTAATTATAACTACATTTCTTTGCTATACTTTAAAAAAGACATTTGAATACAATTTTTGAGATAAATTAGACATTTCTTTCAAATGTCAAATACTCAATAAATTACTATTCATTTTTGAGAATAAATGATGAATTGAAATGAACGAACAGAACATTCACTTATATCCCACTATTTATATAATAATAGCGATTAGAAAATAGATGTCTAAATGCGATAAAAAAGACTGATTCACAATATATTTATATTTACTTATAGCGGGTGTCGGTTCCCTATGCGTTGGTCTGATATTCTTCTGCTCAATATTCGCCTCAATACTGACCGATAGATTTGGTATTCAAAGAGTATGCTTTGTCGGCGGCCTATTGGCCACTATAGGGATGTACATGAGTTCTTTATCCACCAATTTAACTCATCTGTACATAACCTATGGTGTGATACTTGGATTGGGCGCATCTTTAGCCTATGCCCCATCGCTGGTCATTTTAGGTCATTATTTCAAAAGACGATTAGGTTTAGTGAATGGCTTAGTGACAGCTGGAAGCGCTGTATTTACCGTAATTATGCCGATATTACTTAAGATGCTAATCGAAAGCAAAGGAATCCAAAGCACTCTCGAATATTTATCGTTACTCATGTCATCTCTGATGGTGTGTGCGCTGACATTCAAAGAGAATGGAGCCTTCAGTTCCCGAAACAAATGCATACAATACAGTGCCGGTGATGTGGAAAAATGCAAGACTAATAGCGTGATTCAAAGCGTCACTAAAAGTGGTGTAACTAACTCTCTATATCAAAACAAGTTGTACCTGTTGTGGTCGACAACAATCTTGTTATCATTGTTTGGATACTTTGTACCATTCTTTCATTTGGTTAAACACGCAAATGATATTAATTCAGAATTTAACGGCGAAATTCTGGTCACATGTATCGGCGCCTTCTCTTGTTTGGGTCGTTTCATAACCGGACCCATCGCTGACATATCGCATGTCAATCGTGTTGTGTTACAACAAATTGCTTTCTTGTCAATAGGTTTACTTACAATTCTCATAACAGTTGCTAACAGTTTTGGTCTATTGTTAATATGCTGTGGTTTGGGACTATTTGACGGCTGTTTCATATCACTTCTCGGACCCATTGCTTTCGATTTGGTTGGACCCGAAAATGCCAGTCAAGCCATTGGTCTACTGCTGTGTTTTTGTTCATTACCGCTGACAGTTGGTCCACCCATAGCTGGTATATCACTCAACAAACTTATCAAATTTCATAAATAATTCATTAATCATTTAATATTTTCATTTATAGCCTATATATATGACATTCAAGGAAACTATACGCTGGCGTTCACATTAGCCGGCGTTCCTCCACTGTTCGGCGCTTTCCTAATGTTTTTCATTATTAGACTTCAAAAAAATATGAAAAAGAAAATCAAATCATACGAAGAGACTAATGGATTAAAATCTGTTAACGGATCCAAACCACCCAATGATCAATTATGTGCATCACTAGTCAGTAATAATGATATATAAATATTTACTAAAAAATAAACAAATAATTATTTTTCACCAATAATTGTTCAAAATGTTTCAATTCTATATATAATTTGCTGTAAATATATAATTATAAATTGAAAACTGCTCTCAAGTGCCATATAATATAAAATTATTTTTAATGAATCAATTGTTCATAAGTTGTTCACAAGTCGGATAAGAAGTTAACTAAAAACAAACTAAATAAATAAAATTATTTTATACAAAGCAATCCTTGTATTTCAATCACAAAGGTCTCAAAACGGCGTTTAAAGGCCGCCCTATGGACTCGTGCCCCGTCTAGTGATAGGCCTTCCATTAGTTTCTCAAAAGCCGTTTGCAATTGTTTTTGAACCGATTCTTCTTTGGATGAGTTGATGATCTGTTGCGCCAATTCTTGATATCTGGAGGGAAAGCAACAGATCAGCGAAAAGAGAGCGTTGGCCACACTCTCCCTCATCGTCACGTCATTACTGGTTCCGCATTCAAAAAGTGTGAATTCAAATATTAAACGAAGAAATGGTTCGACCAGTTGTACTAAAGTGACAAATTTGTTTGGTTCTCGCATAGCATGAGTGCCCAACACTGATATTATTGTCAAACAATTGCTCTTCACTTCATTGCCAAACCTATTATGCAATTTTTGACAAATTAAAAATAAATTAGTTTGTAAACATTTCCCAGAAATTAACATTTGATAATCAATGTAAACATTCAATATTAAGTGGAATCTAATCATTGATAGCCAATACATCTTTTTTTAATTAATAGTTTATATAAATTAATGTAAACTCTTGTGTCCTCTTTAGATAATTATTTGCTCATCACTCATGTATTGCTAAATCAATTAAAAATCTTATATTATTTGCAAACAAATTAAAACCAAAAATATCCTAAAACTGATAAAATTGACAAAAATATATATTCATTTAATTTGAAATCATATGAAGTGATAAAATGATAGAATTGTAAATAAATTATTATATAAATATCAATGTTATGCGATATCAATGATACAATGGTTGTGTCAAATATTTGTGTGGATAAGTCGTTAACTTACGTAGACTTGAGAGCGAGTTGAACGCTCTGAACGATTGATTGGAGCAGAGGATCAGGTATTCCGTGCAGTCGTTCAGGATCTTCACATAAAAACACAATCAATTTGTAATAACTTTGACACAATTTCGGGAATTCCAATAACGGGGCGCCGATTAATGGCATTATTATATTTAGACCAACAAAAACCACTTGAGTTGCGCTTATATTTGAATTTTGATCACCTCTTGAATCGTGAAACCATTCAATAAAGTCTTTAGCGGCCAAATCGTTGAGAAAATTCAGAATAACCAGAATGTCATTACATGTCTCTTCGTCGTCAATGCCTTCTCGTACACAACGATTACAATTGTGTTTTGCATATTCATTGAGTATAGATATGGATGTGTTATAAAAAGTAATTATATCATTATCTGACAAATAGCATAGGATTCTATTTGTTAGTTGAGCTAAAAGGTTAAGAATTGCAATAACTATTGTATTATAATTATGTAAAAATGATAAAATTTTGGGCAAATCATGAAAAATGGGTGCAATAAAATTGGGCCAAATGTTGTTTATATTAACGGCTGTTGTGCCGCTGGCGATACCCTCCAAACTCTCATAGAGTTCAACAATAGCCGCTCTTAAGGGTTCGCCATTATTTTGTTCTTCGATGGATATCCTAATCTTGCTGTACCTGTCCATCAATGGTTGAAATAATTGGTCGTAAAGTTCGTGATTATAAGTCACAATATGAACCAACACTTGGTATATGTTTTTGCGAGTATTTATAGACAAGTTTTGTAATTCATTAGCCGAGTGTTTGGTTAACAATTTATTCATATTAACACAATTGTTCAAAGCTTTGCATCTCTCGATGCAATTCTTGACAAAATGGACTAAAGCTAACGACGACTCTTCGGTCACTTGGGTCTCACTCGACCAGAAGATTAGTTTAGTAATTATGTGATCGACAATCAAATTGAGAACATTATTAGCATATGGAGAGTCGCGTCCGAAACATGAGTTAAGTGAGATACTCATCTCCGGGTAGTCGTTCTCGTTTGGCAACAAATATATGATTAAAAATCGGGATATAAATAGTGTGAGTGATAGTGAAACTTGAGGACTAACCCATTGACTCATATTGTTTTCGCACAAATACTTTTCCATTTGACATAACTTTAATAAAATGGTTATTAATCTGACAATCGGGTCTATAGGGGCTGATGAAAATGGGTCCAAATTCTGAACCGATTGTACTGTTTGACTCAAATCTGATTGAAATGCAATCGAAAGTGACATTAATTGTGATGGGATGAGCTCTCGTTCACCATAATAAACATAATTGGTTTGAGTCAATACGTTAGCAGTGATTAATACCAACCAATGTATGTCTTCACTTAATGCACTCCATTCATTGGTCTTTTCTTGAGACTGACCCTCACGTCGAAGACATGTCTCAAACTGATTAACACGAAGTGATAGGATGTGAATCAAACAATTGATCGCATGATTAGCATCAATACGAGCTATACATCCAATAGCATTGAGTTGGTCGCCAAACAAGACAATATCATTGTCTTCAAACTCTTGTATATCATCATCGGATTCATTAACGTGTTGTCTTAGGCCATCAGGTTGGCTCAGATGTATGCGAACAAATGCTTCAAATATAGGTCGAGTCCAGACGGCCATAGCTTCCAGTTTAACCATCTCTTGTCGATTGTTTTGATTTGAATCAAAGTCTTCGCGTTTGTTAGCTCTTTCAATGATTGAGATGATAGACATCCATGAGTTCAACAGATTGTCAATCGATAGCTTATAGCGTTCAAAGTCTTCTTCATCGCGAATGTTAAGCGAATCAAAAATTATTTTACAAGTGATTTGAGCCATCATTTCGAGAAAAGTCTTCATAATCTCAAACTCAACAAAATTGATTTGATCTCTCGATTGAAGCCTAACACAAATGCGGTTAATGACAGTACTTAAGGGAACGACTTCAGCAATGGTAATCGTTTCACAAACTTGTTTAACTAAACCAATAATTCCAGTTATAATAGTCTTAAGAAATTTGCCCCTATTTTCTGCGTTTATAATAATAGGTCCGTTAAGTGAAGACAACTGATTAATGCATTGTAAAGAGTAATGAAAAAGTTTTTCGTCATTTGTGGTGCGAAGACGTAAATGCATTTCCATGAATACGGAGATAACGTCGCCGTCCAGAAGCACTTCCTTCCAGTCAATGGCCGGCTGAAGGACAGGGTTTTCAATTGAGTCCACGTGTTTGGCGTATTGGGACGAGAAGATTGTGATGACATCAAAATTCCAAGACATTATGAAATCGCAAATACGATATAGTTTTGTCGTTAATTGTGTCCAATCGTTGCCGCGGCTCTCGTCTGAGATTCTCAAATGTGTGACAAGTGTTGAGACAACGCACCGGAATATGCTCTTGAGGTGAGTGTTCTCGAACTTCTTCTTCGCCCTCAAATGTGTGGCCCACGAGAGCCCGAAGTCGGACGCTCTGGTCGATGACGAGTACTCATTGAGCACCGAAAGCAATGAAGTGCAGCAAACTATACGCGAGTGAAAATCGGCGGCGCTGTTGGACACCGTTTCGTATAGATATGTCAAGATCTGTGTTAGTGATGCCGAGTCATTGCCCTCGTCTATGGCAATGCGTTTAACTATGATAGCGCACACCAACAGCAGTTGTTCGCATACAAACGCTTCCAGTGGCCGACTATTCACGTAATCATTCAAATACTTGAGTAATATTTTACGCTGATCTTCATTGAGACAATTCCAGTCTCTAATCACACCATTCTTGAGGCAACAGCCGGTCTGGAACTGAACGAACGGCACACCACTGGCTTCGAGGATGTCTCGGCACATATCAAACGGACACTTCGTCTTCTGAAACTCGAGGAATACCTGTTGGGCACCATTCCTCTGCTCCGGACTCACACACTCTGGCGGTGCCTATCATGACCACAAACAACCAATTCATTATCATTAACTGTATTAATGCTAATCCATTACATCCATTACATACCAAAAGCATTTGAGCGCATCCTTCCAACTGTTGTACAATAGTGTCACCCATTTGGTCCAATTGGGCCACCAATCAGTTGTCTTTATATTAAAATCACCACAAAAAACATCATTTGATGTCTAATTAAATGAATATAACATTAATGTAAATATGAAATCAATTTTATAAATAAAAACTCATCACTAAATCAATGGATAAAACAGTCATAATATGTGTTACACTGATATGTCGGGTGAAGCATATGTGGGCTACAGAGCGGTACACATATTGTCACACAATAGGGATGCGTTCATAAGTAATGTAACACTGTTTGTGTATGAGATTAACCCTTTCAATGCTAAACCAAACCCATAAGTTAGTATTGCAATGAGTTGGACAAACTTCAACTTCAAGTGCCCACTCGGACTACATCTCATAAACTTTTAACTAATTATATGTCAACTTAATTACATTATAATTCAAACTAAATGTTTTGATATAATTTAAACAACGAGTCAAACAAATGACTAAAAATGAAGAAAAAACTGAAAATCTACACTCAAATGTAATTTTAAAAACTTTAAAACAAACTTTTATAAATTTAAAAACTTTAATAAATTTGAAACTAAATACTAACTATTTAAAAAGATTTGATAAGCATTTAATTAGATTTAATAAACATTTAATTAGATTTAATAAAACATATAAGCAATGAAATGAAGTGGTCAGTCAAAGATGGGTATGAGTGCCTTTTCGGACAATATATCTTTGGATGTAATTCGGGTGCGATTATTGGGTTCGAGTAGTTGTTTGACAAGTGATATGGTTTCCGGTTTAAGACTTTTTTGAATCTTTTCATGAAATCTATAGTTTTTGTCACGTTGTCTCATGACATGTGCCATTATATTGTTCACATCGGGACTGGTAAAGGGCTTATTATAGTTAAGCATTTCAAACAAACACACACCCATTGACCACATGTCGGCCGCCTTTGCATCGTATGGGTACAGAGTTGTAATGCCGGGAAACACTTCGGGAGCCATATACTCGGGATGACCGCAAGCTGTAGTGCGTATGATTGGTTGTTTGAGTTGGTTGGCCTGTACCGAAAAGTCAAACCCAGACAATAGGGCGTCCTCGTCGTCGTTAAGCAACCAATGGTCTAATTTGATGTCCCGATGGGCCACACCTTTCTGATGACAATAGGCCAGTGCACCAGTTATTTGTGCAAACCATCGACGAGCCACTCGTTCGGCAAATGGTCTCTTCTGTTGGTTCAACACTCGGGCAACACTTCCTTTTTGACAGAAATCCATAAATATGAACACATTATTAGGAGTTTTAAACATATCGTACACACGAAGTATATACGGATGAGTGACTCGACTCAATATCTTGAGTTCCAATTTGCGGGTTCTGTCAATCAGATGCTGGTCTACAATCTTCGACATATCAATCTTCTTGCACACCATATTTCTGTTCGGTTTATCTTTGTTTTTCGCTTTATATACCACAGAGTACTGACCCTTACCCACAACTTCTTCAAATGCATAGCCTTTCTCTTTGAGAGCTGGCGGACACATATCAACCACTTTGTTAGCCATCTGTCATATGACGACCAACAGAACTAATACAAAAGATCAAGTCTTAGGATTTCAGTATTACTTGTATTTTACTTGACAAACAGCCGTTAATTTTATAAATTAATTTAAATTTGAACCCTATATCTCGTAATTTGAATGACTTGATTGCTTGCATGAGTACATATGAGTGCTTTACCATCAACTTTAATTCTGTCACAGAATTCTGTGTACAAAAGCTGAAAAAGTATTAATCAATCAAAATAATTGTATTTATATTTAATTTTGAATGGTTTAATACTAAATTAAATTTACACATTAAACAAATTTAAATTGATTATTCAAAAACATTGACATTTCTTTAAAATTTAAAGTTTAAATAATAACATTTATAAACAAATTAATATAAAAAATATAGCAACTATATAAAAACTTTAAATTTTGTAAGCATTAAATTAGTAGTCAATTTATTTAAAAACAAAAGTGCATAAAATATAATAAAATTAAGTCATACATTTTATTAAGCAATTAAAAACTTTTACAAAAATTTAGTATAATTTATAACTTATATTTTTATAAATTTTTATAAGTTATAAACAATAAAATTGTTTCAAATGTTTAAAAATTGTAGATTTGGTGATCGAATAGTTTGTGAAAAATGGTTACTCTGGTTGTGGACCATTAAGCGATGGCTTGGGATTAGCTGATGAATTGGAATTAGTTAATGGCTTGACATCAGCCAAAGGTTTGTCATCAGTTGGTGGCTTGACATCAGTCAAAGGTTTACCATCAGTTGGTGGCTTGACATCAGCGGGTGTCTTGGGTTCAGTTAGTGGTTTGGGTTCAGTTGACGGCTTTTTCAGCTCAGGATTAGTGGCTGACGGCTGTGGAGCCAAAACCGGTGCAACCTCTGGCTGATCATTAATTTTATCTGAACTTTTCTTCTTAACTTTGTTGTCTTTTTGAGAATCGCTCTGCGATTTATCCTTTGATTTTTCCTTTGATTTTTCTTTCTGTTCCTCTGATTTACTTTTATTGCTATCAGAAGTGTCTAAACAATTATAAAAATCAATTCAATATTATTATAAATTAAAAATAGTCTTTTTTAATCTTTACCTCCAGTTGTACTTCTCTTAAAGTAATAGCAGAGAGCAATGCAAACGATAGTCGAAACTATTAAAGCCACAAATAATAGTGATATTAATATTAACCAAACATTACTTGGATGTCCAGATGTAGGCGCCGATACATTGAGATAACGGGGTTTACCATTCACTAAACTCCCGGTGATAACTATCATCGCTATGAGTCTGACAGACATTTGTGTTGATATCATTATAATAATAATAATTATTAAACAATTTGTTTTAAATCTTAAAAATTCTCTGTCAGAATCGGATCTATTCTGTGATAAATGACTTTTTATTACGAAAAATTTCAGTTTAAAGTTTAAAGAAACATTTAAATGTATTTTGTTTTAACGGTCAAACAGATAATTTTGAAAGATAATTGAAAAATAAAATATCTTGCGACCGACTGTTGGTCTAATGCAGTAAATCTATTGTTAACTATAATTTTAAAATTTTATGTTCAATATTATAAATTATTGATTAAATCTTAAGATAACCGTTGACTACAATAACAATACAATTTTGATCATCGATTTAATCCAAAGATACAGACACTTAAAAGCAAACAGATAGACTTTAAGCAATAGACAGGGACTATAAATAAGACAATCCACATACGATTACTGTTTGAAGAGATGTGCAAATTTTGTCGATACATCTGTTGCTGTTTTGGTGACAATAATGAACGTAAAAAAGAAAAGAAACGGCAGAAACAAGCGGCCAGAAGTCGGAAATTGTTGACAGAGATATCATCGCACGGACACAAATGGCAGAAAACAATACGAGTGCCCGAAGATCTCAAAACTGAAGATTTG
>JAQIWK010000856.1:0-13046 GCA_034695265.1 Dissorhina ornata | reverse complement strand
ATATATATATATTTAAAACATACATTATATTATATAATCAAAACTTTAAAAGATATATTAAAAAGCTAAACAACAAATTTTAAACAATCAATAGTTTTATATCCCGTTTCATAAAATCGTTTATCATTTTTATTTAAATCGGTAGCAATGCGTCCATAAGTGCAGGTGTGAGTGCGGAGCCGATCATTTTGGTGATCATAATAACCGGTAATTATATAATTTTGATTCAATTGAAACACTCGTCCACACGATTCACTATTTTCTGACGTCCAGATGCGACCAGATTTGATGGCTTTGAGTACCAAATCGTCCGCTTTATACACTTTGACTGCATTCATATCATACCACGAATTGAGCTCATCTTCAGTATTCTGTTTATCGGATCTGATATTGATTTGAATCGCAAAATCAGAGTTACAATAGTATTGACCCACACTTAGAGGGGCGCACCGGCAGCCCATCGTTACGGCTATAAAGCCGCATAAAATGCCAACAGCCAGCACATTCATTATAATTTTTTTAATAAAAAATATTTGATTTGAGATGTTTAATACTAAATTATTTTTTTTGTAAAAAATATTTGTTTTTATATATTAATTTCAAAATGCGATCAATAGGTTAATAACATTTATTTGTTTGCTTTATTTTGTGTAAATATTTTGTTATATTTGAAATAAAAATTTATAACAATTTGCGGATAACCTGAACAAACACTTTGTTAGCATTTGTTTTTTAAATATAACTTTTTTGAGATGTTTTTATATTAATTCAATATTAGTATTACTCTCTACTGAAAAAAAATCTTAAACTATTGTAAATTTATTTTAAAAAAATACTTTTAAAATATAAAATTAGTTAATAAAATAAATTTTCTGCATTTTTATTTATATTTATTATATTTATTATTAATAATACATTGAATGTATAAATTTTATATATAATATATTAATTAATATTTTCATAAAATAATTATTTTATTTTTCATTGTATTGTAGTTTTTTTCAAAACAGGAAAACAATTTTTCTGAACTTATTTTTATAGCTGAAGTTCATTCAACGCCAACTCATATAATAAATTAATTAATTTGACAATAATTACAAACCATTTGTTCACTTAAACACCTATTCAAATAAACATCAAACAAATAAAACAATTTTTATTATTAAGTCAAATACTAGCCTTAAACTTCAAAACAATGAGTAAAAACACTATAAAACTAATTATATTTAACAACTCTTTATAGTATTTATAAAATTTTATAATATTTACTATATAATTATCTAATTTAACAATTACCAATAAATTAAATAAAGTGTTATTTTAGTTATTTTATTGTATATTTAATTTTACAAAGGCTATATTACCATGTAGATATTAAATATGTTTTATAAAATTAAATAATTTAATGTGACCATTTTAATGATAATTTTAAAAATACAACTAATTTGATCATACATTTAATTGTTAAATTATAAGTAAAAGTTGGCAATTTATTTTAAACTATAATTTATAGTCTATAAATCAAATTTTAATTATTAATTTTATATAATTTATAATTTAAATATATAATAAAAACCGTGAGAATGTATTGAAAATAATATTTAAATTTAAATAATTACTCAAAGAAATGCGTTGACATTAATCTTATAATTAATATAATTTTACACTAAATTTATTTGTCATTAAGTAATGAAATGAAAAAATATTTAAATTTTTAAATTTAATCGTTGTATTAATGAAGAGTCACTTAAGTATGCAAACCATATCATTGGTGGCATTCATTGCTTAACATGTATTTCTAATTATAATTGACATCAATATTAATGAGATTAATAGAAAATATCACTTATTTTTATTAGTTATTAACAAAATAGTAAATAAAATTTTATTTTAAAAAATACTTTAATTTAGAAAATTATAATTAACAAGTCTTATATTAATTAAAAAGTAATTAATCTAGTTTTGTGAAATATTTTTGAGTACATTATCCGAGTTATCCTGGATGAATAATTAAATGTTTTTTTTATATAGATTACTGTATTTATTTAAAATAACTTTTTAAATAAAAACAATTTTATTATAATCTTTTAAATTACTGATAAGTAGTTGTTTTCATTTATTTTTATTTAATTTAAATTATAATTTAAATTTGTTGTTTAATGTTAATGTTTACATAAGTTTGTTAATTAGTTAAAGTAATTAAAATTGAATTAATGTTAAAACCATTGATTAGATGCAAATTGATTTGATCACGATTTATGGGCACACGATATATGGCTTATAAAAAACTAATCGGAAGTTATGCTCAAAAAAAAGTAGTCGTGATTTTGAATTTCTTAATAGTCTTATTGAAACATTAAATACATTTATCTTCAGATAATCACTGATTTTTAATCAAATATAAAGTTATTATTATATTTGAAATTAACTTTATTTTTTTCAATTGTAAACAAAGTTTTTTCTTTATTTTGCCATAAACTATGGGAAACAATAATAATAAAAATAATTATAAAACCAATAAAACAAATAATAAATTGTAATTAAATTATAAAAGCAAATATTTAAATTAAAGGGGAAAAAAGTTAATTATATTTATTTTTATTTGCGAAACTATGCTAAACATGTGTCAATATATACATCAACATTAATTTATTTGTTAAATTTATATACTTTAATTAAAATTTTAATTTATTTAAATAAATTATAGATTAGTTTTTGTTAACAAAGTAACTACAATACTTACTACTAGTATTTATTTTTTATATTCATTTAATTTAAAATAAATAAAATTTATTTATCAATAAATTTATTGAATTTAAAGATAAAATATTGATTTAAAATTTAATTATAGATATTTATTTGAATATATTTTAAACAAAACTTATTTAATATAATGTTAACTAGCATAAAATAAAAATATAACTTTATTATTCAAAAGATTAAGTAAATATTTTCATACTTTTGGGAAATTTGTTAGAAAAATATTGTAAATGTATTGATAAATCAAAGATATAATTGAATGTCTAAATCATATAAATTATATAATTTATATCTTTAATGATCTGATTGATTGCGAGCAATGACATCCAATAATGGGATCAAAACTGTATTGATAATTAGTTTCCAGATATGGCTTTATATTATAAATTATAATATTTAAATACATATATAAATACTGTATATAATCAATAAATATAAAACTAATCATATCTATTGTTAACTCAAATTAAATATGAATTATTTAATTTAAACATTTTATTTTATATATATTATTCATTTGAACAAAATTGCTAAATAAATAATTTCTTTTATTATTAATATCTTTACTAAAATTGATATAAATTTATTTTTGTCTTATTTAAGATTTTAATAATAGGTTAGAAAACAAAAAACTTATAATTAAAGTTAGTTTTTTATTTTTAGTCCACACATATATTATTTAATTTATATCATTAGTAAAACATTTATTATTTATTCACTTTTGATATCATTTTGTTTTGAAAATATTTTAAAATTTGATGTTTTTATTAAAATAAATTATTTTTTGCTAACTAGATTGTTATTTAATAATTTGCAGTTGTATTTTTTATATAGTAATGAATTTAATGGCTTTTATACACAAATAAATTTAAAATTTTTAATTAAATTTATATATTAAATATAACTATTCATTATGTGTTTTACTTCCTGCACAACATTATAAATTGTATTAATCTATAAATTTAATTACATTTAAATACAATTAATATTTAAAATGGTATTAATAGCAACAAAACATGCATTCAATTGACTTGCGAGGCGTCAAACTTAACATAAAACAAATGAATATCTCCTTCAATCTCAAGCATATTAGCCGTACTATAATCGGCAATATTGGACTTGTATTCAGTCAAATATTTGCCATTAAATGATATCACAAATCGGTTTTCTTTGATATCTATTTTAAGCTCAAAATATTGTTGACTTTTGAAAGGAAAATAGTCGCATGTCTTCACTTCACCAGTCCATTGGCCATTCACTCGACATTTTCGGATCAGTTCTTGTGAATCAAATTTCACATCCAAACTGATGGCCACATCGGGCAACTCTGAACGAGACGGTGGCCATTGTAGACAAATCTTGAACTCTTTGGGCGACTTAAATGTCTGGCCATTAATAGTAACAGTCATACCATTTTTGAGACAATTAAAGATGGGTTCACAAAAGGGAAGTGGAGGATTGTATATTGTCTTTTGAGATAAAGACATATTATTGACAATCGAGTGATCACTCGTATAGATGTTTAAATTGTGATCAATTTGTTGTCTAATTTGTATCTCATTTGTTGGCTTTATTTCTTGAATACCATTAGTATCGCCATTAGTTAACATTTTATGTCTTATTTTTGGTTCTCTAATCATCTTATGGTTAACATCTCTGGAGAAGATGACGGACTCGACTTCCACATCGCCCTCAACGCTAAATAATCCAATGAATTGAATGGGTATTCGGTGTACAAATAGGCCAAAATCAATGCCATCGATATATATCTTGACAAATGACTCTTTGAATACAAACTTTACTACAAACCAAGTATTTCTGGCAAAAGGAAAGTTGTATTTAGTTTTTTCTTCCACATCCCAATGGGTATCAATTCTGGTGTTTGTGATGATAATGCCTTCCTCTTCGAAGCGAGCGTTGAAATGAAGTGCAATATCCGCACAATTTCGGGCAAAATTACTAATGTCTTGGCCGACAAAGAAATTGAAGGCAAACTGATCAGCAAATCGAGGCACTCTTCCTCTAACTATCACACAAGTGTTGATATCAGCTATCGGTTCCAGTGGTTCCCAGAAAGGAATAAATGGTCTTTTGATGATTTTGGTCACAAAATCTCCACTCGTTTCAGTCATCTTGTATTAAGTCATTTAACAAACTTTTGTTTTTATGAAAACTTTTAAATTTCTTGAACAAAAAATATGGAAATCTCACTTCATTTGTAACTTGAAACTTTTGTGAAATAGCTGTTTGTTGTAAATAACACAAAAAAATATATAATGAAAAACATTTGTTTAATATTTATAAATTTATTATTATTTATATATAATATTTAAATGATTGATAAATAAAATGCTTTGTCACACAATACTATATACCACCAAAAGACATCATCTATTGAAATGAGTTGACGCGTGAAGAGTAATACTTGCCATTAATTGACATCAAAATTCATACAAAAAAAGTTTGTTTTTGTTTATCTAATTATAAAATAAACTTAAAATGGGAACAAAATTAATTAAAATTATTTATATTAGAAAAATTTACAAATAATGTTTAACAATAAATAAAATAAATTTATGGATTTTTGCAAAATTAAATAGTTATATTTGTAAAGTCATCTTTGAATTAATAATTTAGTTTTCTCTTACTCTCTCTCTCTCTCTCTCTCTCTCTCTCTCTCTCTCTCTCTCTCTCTCTATTTGGTGAGATGTGTCGGCTATTGTGTTATTTAACTAATTAATTTCAAGGATACTTTCTAATAGTATTGTTTTAATATTCATATATTTCAAACACAATCATCCAGTTAAAAACATTTGAAGGTTTAATTTTAAGCAAAAACTTTTTTCCCAAAAAAGAAATATTCAACCAATTAGTTATAAGTTTTGGGTATAAATTTAATTTTTGTAAATTTAAAAGTGCTACTACTATTGAATAAATTTGCACTATGCACTTTTTTTTAAATAAATTTTTATAAATTGGCATAAATTATATTTATAATTATTTGATCTAAATATTTAGCAAAATATTATTATTAATTGAATATATTTTTTTGTTTTGCTTGTATAACACATGTTTAATATATTTAAAATATAGACACACAAGTGTTGACATGTTAAATGTGGGAATTGTTTAATGGGTAGTCAGTAAACATATAATTAAAATGTTATATTAAATACATAAATCAATTAACAAAATGCTAACAAAATCAAGAAATTAAAAATAAAATATATTTATGTTTTGCTTAAAATATAAACTTTATTTTTTTGCTTATAAAGTAATATATTGGTAGAGCCTTTGGCTTTGATTTTTATCATTGCATACAAAAGATTTTTTATAATATAATGTTTGACAGCAATAATCGATTACTTCATAAATAACTAACTATTAATTAAATATTATAATAATAAAAGTTTTTTTTATATTAAACGACCTAAAAATATAGATATAAAAAACTATAACTGTTATAAACAAAACTAAAAATAAAAACTATTTAAAAAATTTACATAAATTTAACTAACCGTTAAACAAAAAGCATAAAAATGACAATTAATTTAAATAAAAAGTTTTATAACAATTGCTAAAAACCTTGAAAAGTTTTTATAAGTTATTTATAACTTATTATAACTTAATTGAGCCGTATCAAATATACAATTTATATATTATAAATGTTAATTTGTAATAATATTTATTTAATTATAATACAAAACTTTTTAAAAATAAAGTATCATATTATATAAACTTATATTTAGGCTAAATCAATAATCAATATATATAGACTGGGTCAATTTACACAACTAATATGGGGTGTCATAAAATAATATTTACCCAATTGTATACTTTACCTGTAACTATTGAATTTATAAATTGCCAAGTTCATTTGAATATAACAATGACATTCAGCATTAGCAAATATTTAATATCACACATTTTGTTATATCATTAAATAAATATAATATAATTTCTTAATTATACAAAAAAAACTTATAAAAACAATAAACAAATATAAACTATAAATATATATAAAATTTTCTAAAATGCTAAACTTATAAAACATAAAAATATAAATGTAATGCTTACTTAAAATTACTTTTTTTTAAATAAAATTTCAAACATAAAACATATTTGCATTCAATTTAAATGTCATAGCAATTAAATATATATAAAAAGTCATGTATTTTATTCAACAACAATTTAACTTATATATAAATATTTTTATATATTTAACAAATTATGTTTAAAATATGTACTTGTTTATTCTAACACTATAAATCATATATTCCACTTTACCTAGCTTAAATTCTCTATATAACAGTACATTTATTCATTGAACATTCAAATTAAATTTATTTAAAAAATTGTATACATTTTTATACGTTATTTGTGTATAAACTACAATAAAATATACAATACATGCGAGAGTTTTGTTGAAAAAACATATGAAAAGTAAGGGCAAAATGAGTACAAAAGACATAAAAGTATTAATACAAACGTTAAGACCGAGCGGTGAGACAGAGACTCTGTCAGAGTTCCACGTTTTGTGAGTGCATTGAGTGGGCATTGAATGGGTTTAACGTTCATATCGTTTGTGTGAATCAATCGGTTGACAACAAACAGTCATCTGAATAGACATCAAGTGTTTGAGTGGCCATTACTAGAGGACACCCGACGGGCCAGTGATTGTAGCGATGGTGTCGATCGTGGCTCAGGTGGACACGAGTCACGATGATATGATACACGACGCGCAGATGGACTATTACGGTACACGACTGGCCACGTGCTCGTCAGACAATACCGTTAAGATCTTTGAGACGGCCAATGGTCAACAAAAACTGTTGGCCACTTTAGTTGGTCACGAGGGACCCGTATGGCAGGTTGGGTGGGCTCACCCCAAGTTTGCCAATTTGTTAGCGTCTTGTAGTTACGATAAACGGGTCATTATCTGGAAGGAAGTGTCGGCCAACCATTGGGACCGAGTCTACGAGCACTCGGGCCACGACTCGTCGGTTAACTCTGTGTGTTGGGCGCCGCCCGAGTTGGGTCTTATGCTGGCCTGTGGTTCGTCGGACGGCTCTATATCTGTCCTCTCGAGTCAAGGTATGTATACTAAACCCGACGGCACTCTCTCTCTCTATGTCTTGAGCCGAACCGCACTTACCTTTACTCTAGCGTTCATTACTCGGAGCGTTAGAGTCAGATAAAGTGCGGACAATAATGACCACACAATTAGTCGCCTTCGAGTCGTCCATTCAATTATGATTTGAAGTGAAACTAATTTTGACAAAAAATACTAATTATTATTGAATGAACTCTTAAGGAGACGGCATTTGGGACACCAAGAAGATCAGTAACGCCCACTCGATTGGTTGCAATTCTGTGAGTTGGGCGCCGGCTATACCGCACGGTTTGAACGGGGGTTCGTCGGGCCGTCAAATGGTTCGTCGGTTAGTGTCCGGCGGTTGTGATAATTTGGTGAAGATTTGGAAGTTCGACGAAACGGACGAGAAATGGGTTGAAGAGCAGCGTTTGGAGGCTCACTCTGATTGGGTGCGTGACGTTGCATGGGCTCCCAGTATAGGACTCCCGAAGAGCTATATCGCTAGCTGTTCCCAAGACAGACGGGTCATCATATGGACCAATACGATGGACGGACCCAACAGTTCCAACTGGAGTTACAAGATATTGCATACATTTGACGACGTTGTGTGGCACGTGAGTTGGTCGGTGATGGCCAACATACTGGCCGTTTCGGGCGGCGATAACAAAGTCAGTCTATGGAAGGAAAACTTTGACGGCAATTGGATTTGCATTAGCGATATGACGGGCAATAAAAACAATTAGTATATTGATATCAATCGCCAAATACCACTCTTATTGTCTAATGCCTTAAGATTCTTAACATTAAGAACTGATTGTAATGTTTGCCTATCATCTGATCTGATTGTACGGATTGTATCACTAATTGGTTGTGTGTTTCACTTGCACTCAACACTACATTACTATTTGTTGCTTTAATTAAGTCATCAAATTGTTTAAATAAAAACTTTAAGCAATTGTAATATAATTTAATTTTTTATACATAATAAATGATTTTAAATTAAAACTATTTAATGATAATTAAAATAAATGTTTCAATAAAATTGCTGTAAATATACATTGCATTGGATTTATTATTTTAATTAAGTAGTGTTAAGATGTATTGATAAATAAATATTTAGTTAGCATAGAGACCCTGATAACTATATTTGATATATAAATGTAATTATAAATCACTATTAGATTAGTTTTGAAATGAAGTGATAATTACTGAAACAGTTGTTAAGTGACTGCAGAGAGTTGTATATCAATGTAATAATCGGTTGACATCTCTATCGATAGTAAACAAACAGAAAGTGTTTTATTAAAAACTCCTCCAAAGTGTCACTTAATTTGGGGACCAAATGAGTGATAATTGAAACGAAATGGCAATTCTTCAGGTATTTATTGGTGATAATTGTATTTGTGTCCAATTGATTGATTCAAATGTATTGTATGTTTTAGTGGCGAAGATTTAACTTCTTTGACAAACAGATCCTCAAAGATGAGACCAATCCGTTGCGCGAGTTGTTTGCCGTATGTATTTGAATGGACCCGATGTCCACACAACCAGTCATTTAAATGTCATTTTGTTTGCCGATTGATATACAGAACGCTCGGATCACGTGCTCGAGTTCGGGCGGATCTCATGTGATGGTCGGCGACAATAACGGCTGGATTCATGTAATTGATAGACAGTTACAGTTCACATCATTTGTGGCCTACAAAGTGTTGGTCAGTCATTGCCATCAAGTGATTGGATCGCCGTATTTGGTGACAGTAGGCGCCGACGAGGCCGGCATTGATCCGGTGGCCAAGATATGGAACCGCGACAAACTGAACGCTGAAGGTGTGCCTCATTGCTGTCGAGTCATACGACTGTCCACTGGACTCGTTCCGTCACCGGTGACGGCCATCTCGGTGTTGGACACACTAATGATGGCCATTGCGTTCGGCGACGGAAGTATAATCCTCTTCAGGGGTGACATCACTCGGGAGAAGAATTGCAAATCAAAACTCATTACCATTTCTTCGAGTCCTGTCACTGGACTGGCATTTAAGTACATTTACGTTCAAAACGCTAAATCACATCACAAACAGATTATACTGTTTATATCGACCACTAAAGAGATAATCAATTTTAACGTAACGGTTAGAGATAGAGAGGTTAAGACAGTGTTAGACTCGTTTGGATGCGATGTCCGGTGCTCTTGCCTACAGAGCGATCCCAAGCAATTGGATGGCCATTACGTTGTCGGCCGAAAGGATGCCATATATTTCTATACGTGCAGCGATCGCGGCCCGTGTATGGCCTTTGAAGGCGAAAAACTATCACTTTATTGGTACAGAAGTTATCTAATAGTGATCGGCAAAGAGTCAACGGCCAGTCCTGCCATTAGCGGTGGCGATAAATTAGCGGCCAATGGCACCGAAAGCATGAATACTGTAACCATTTACGATATTCAGCGCAAATTTATAGCGTATTCATCGGCTGTTCCGGTGGTGACCGAAGTATTTGGCGAATGGGGTTCACTGTATTTGCTGACCAGCGATGGCCGAGTGGTGTATTTGCGCGAACGGGACACTCAAACCAAACTTGAAATGCTATTCAAGAAAAATCAGTTTTCGTTGGCCATTGAATTGGCAAAGAGTCAACAGTACGACATCGACGCCCTGACAGATATGTTCAAACAATACGGCGATCACTTGTACCGTAAGGGTGATTACGACGCCGCCATTCAACAGTTTATGCACACTATCGGCCGTCTAGAGGCCAGTTATGTTATACGCAAGTTTCTGGACGCCCAACGCATTCAAAATTTGACCACATATTTGCAGGCATTGCATGAAAATGGTAGCGCCAACGAAGACCACACCACTCTCTTAATCAATTGTTACGTCAAACTAAAAGATAAGTCAAAATTGGATGAGTTTTTCCAACAAAATGAATGCCAACCCAAATACGATGTGGAGATAGCCATCAAAGTGCTCCGTCAGGCCGGCTATTATGACAATGCTTTATATTTGGCACAAAAACATCACCGAAACGATAGTTATCTTAAAATTATTTTAGAGGATAAATGTGACGCAAACGCTGCCATCGATTACATGAAACAATTGGATGCGACAGAAGTCAGCCATTATATGAAGAAATACGGACGGCTTTTGATTAGCGAAGAACCCGATAAGACAACACTTTTACTTAAAAAACTTTGCACTGACTATAAGCCAGCAAACGGTTAGATTTAATGTTATATAAATGTCGATAATATTTACTAATTAATAAATTTTATTTTTAATTTTTAGACCAATTCAGTGATGATAATGTGATTACAGGTATAAAGGTTTTAATGAATTTTATAATTAACTTATTTTTTAATTCAAAATTGTTTGGTTGTATAGGTTTAGACGCATTAGTCGGCAGTACATCTAATATGAGATCAAATCCCGAAGAGTTTATTCATATTTTTGTGAAAAATACTTCAAAATTAATAGAATTTTTAGAGTTTATGACTGAAAGCCGTGAAGACGATTGCTCTCCAGAAGTTCACAACACTTTACTTGAACTGTATTTACAGTCTTATAAAAATGAGATTAAAGAAGATGTAAGTTGTCTTAAGAGTTGTCTTATTGCAAAACTTTTTATTCACATAGTATTTAACAATTGATTTAATTGTTTGGATTGAAGGGTTTGGCTATAAAGGAGTCACAGATCTTGAAATTATTAAAGAGTGGTAACGCTAAGTACGAAGTGGAACAGGCGATGGTATTGTGCCAAATGAGTCACTTTGATGCCGGACTCCTCTATCTCTACGAAAAGGCAAAAATGTTTAAACAGATTCTCAACTATTTTATAGCGAGTGATAAATCGATGAAAGTATTAGAAACGTGCGAACAGTACGGCGATAATGAGCCCAACCTGTGGGTCGACGCTCTCTGGTATTTCTCCAAAACTGAGGACAACGACAAGACTATTCAAGTGCTAAATGGTTTGTGTGTTTGTCATAATTGTGTTAATAAATTTATTTAATTTTGAATTAATTGTTTTGTTTAGAGATTGAAAGGCGTCGTTTATTACAGCCGATTATGGTTATAGAGATACTGTCGCGAAGTGAATGCGCTACTCTTGCGGTGGTTAAGGATTATTTGATTCGTTGGTTGAAGCGAGAGAGCGACCAAATTGCCGAAAATGAGAGACTAATCAATCAATTTCAAGACGACACCGAAAGGATGCGTCAACAAATTGAGGACATGAAGACCCGTCCCAAAGTATTTCAAGCGACCAAATGTAGCGCTTGTAAACACCCGTTGGAATTACCGTCCGTTCACTTCATGTGCAACCATTCCTATCATCAGACATGCTTCGAGAGCTACAACGCCGAAAACGACTCCGACTGTCCACTCTGTTTACCCGAAAATCGGTTAGTTTTTTGTTAAAACATTTGTTATGTTTTTGGTTTTCTTTAATTGTAAATAATATTGAATGAAATGTATAGCAAAATCTTAAACCAAATCCAATCGGTGGAGAACATCAAGAATGTGAACGAAATGTTTGAAAAACAACTGCAAGAAACGGACGATTGTTTTACATTAATATCGGATTATTTCAGTCAAGGAGTGTTCAATAGGGTTACACTCGTCACAGACGACGGTATCTTACAGTCGGGCGCCGCCAATGCCAGACCTAAATCATTGAATTTATTACATAAATAATTGAAAAAAAATTGAGACTATTTTTTATGTCAATCGTTATTATTATTTTTGTTTTATATAAACAGATATTTTTTTGAATAGTAATTATTTATTAAATAACAACAAACTTTGATGAGAATTAAAACTCGTATTTATATTCAAACATATTTGATACTTTATTTGTATATTTTGGTTTTAATATTTATAAACAATATAAATAGATATTAAATAATTTGTAATTCAAATGTAATTAATTTGACAATTACTACTATTGTTTACACAAAAAAAACAAATTGTCAATAAGTACTTTGGTGTTACTTTGATGTTATATACTTACCCTAAACACCTGAGCGATGGCCTCAGAGAGGCCACGGTTCGGACAACTAATAGACGAGGCCATAAAACCGTATTATGGCCCCTAGCGACCGGTCTTTTTAAATATTAAAAAACTGTATTTTTGCAAAAACTATTTCATAAATAATATATATAGTTTCCTTTCACTTCCTGTTATCAATGCTTTC
>JAQIWK010000855.1:0-13046 GCA_034695265.1 Dissorhina ornata | reverse complement strand
ATTAATATTTTCAAGTATTTCACACAAAAAACAAATTAATAAAAAAAACATTAAATAAAACATAAAAACTATTTTCAATTATGTTTGGCTCAAACATTTTGTATGTGAAAAAAGTCATTGGTATATAAACGACATATATTTTTGTATTTGTTTTTTATTGTAATGTTTTAAAATTTTATTAAATTCTTGCATTGAATTCTTGAAAAGTTTATAAAAGTTTTATAAACATTATTTGTTCACATTAAACCATAAATAAAATAGTTAAATATGTTTTATTATAAACTGTAATACTGTAAAATATCAATTAAAATACAATTTATATAATTTATTTTAATATAAATTTAATGGAAATGCTATCGTTAACCATTTTATTAACTTTATAAAATTAACTTTTTAAAAATTTATTTACATTAAATTAAAACAATACTTTTTTAAATTATAAATTTAATTAATTTTATAATATTTTTTCAAATAATTATTTTCAAATAATTTCCAGGTACTTTGCTATAATACATCCATTAAAAAGCCGTATAAACAAGAGTAAATCTCGTACGATCAAGATCATATTAATGACATATACCATACCAGCTTTGGCTGCCCTACCATTTTTATATCCTGAGGCCAAAGCCACCGTAATGACACTGACCAGTCCTTATGGCATGATATCTCGGTTGACTTGTTTCTTAGACTTTGATCCCAACTTTCGTAAAGGATATTATACTTTTCTATTCATTACTTTCTACTTAATTCCTCTCGTATTCATTGGTTGGACTTGTTTTTGTATCGCTCGGTCATTGTTGACCATCACTTCACTTAATAGACAGGGAAGTCTTCGCCGACAAGAAGTTAATCGTAGAAAAGTAAGTCTTTTGTCAAATATTTTATTTGTATTTATTGTTTTGAAATTTTTCTCATCTCTCTCTCTCTCTTTCTCTCTCTCTCTCTCTCTCTCTCTTATTTGCAAAACAAAAATATTTAAATACCTAAATAAAGAAATATAATATAGTGTTTAGAGATTTTATATAATTGTCTTTATTTGTAAAACAGATGTGCATATTATGTGAAATATATTAATATATTTTTATAATAGTTGCTTTCAAATGAAACATTTGCTACAAATTTATTTAAATTATAATTTAATTGAAATTTTAAAAAAAAATTCTTGTTTTAATAATTACTATAGAGATTTACATTGCTTGGTTTACTTACTAAATAATAAAGTACATAAATTATATAATATACATAATAATGTATAATATAATATACATTTCAAAAAGCTGCATAATTTTAGTTTATTTTAATTAATTTTTAGTGTATATTATGTGTCAATGAATTTATTAGTATAATAGAATATTCTTGGCATACATTATATACAAAATGTTTTATATTCTGGCTTTTATTAAATACTTTAAAATATTATTATTATTAATTACAATTAAAATAAACATTGAATTAATTTATTATAAACTTAACTTAAGTAACAATGAACCTAGATAATTGTGTAAACAATTTTTATTTCGCATAAATCTTTTGATACAAAAAAAAATAAAGTCAGCAAAATTGAGTAAATTGTAAATGAATAGCGTAAAACTCAAATTAGCAAGGAGCTCATTGATTGATTGAAATAAATAATTATTAATTTTTGTTTTATTTTTTAAAATATTTTTAAAAGCTTTTAAAATATATTTTTTATAACAACAAAAATTATATATAAATTAAAATTCAGAAAGGTCAAATGGTAATTAAATATTATATATACTATCTTTTATTATATACTACTAAATATATTAGTTACAATTAATTATATAACTTTGTACATAATATATAAAACTAATTTAAAGCATGAACCAATAATCCATTTATTAATTAATTGCCTGGACACTAATTTATTATGATTTGTTACTATTGATAGATTAGCCAAATGATACTAATAGTGGTGATGGCGTATACAATATCCTGGACACCATATTTTATAGTATCAATCATAACACAGTATCAAGAAGTAAATTTCATGCAAAAACACAACTTTTATTTTACAATGTTATGCATCAATTTGTTTGCTTTCCTAAACTCATCCATAAATCCCTTCATCTATGCCATTATGAGCACCAGATTTCGTAACGGATTTATGCGTATACTTCGCCTCATTGTATGCTTTAATGAAACCAAAACATCTCAAGACATCATCGGTAAGTGTTTTGGATACTAACTAAATGATCACATATTTTATTTGTTATTACTTTTTCATATTACACTTATATTGCAATTCAATTAATTACTGACACATTTTTATGATATCCTAAACTTTCTTTTGTGTTTTATTGGACACACTATCCTATCCGTCTATCTGTCTATCTCTATATGTTTGTCCAGTTATATAATACTTCAGCAACTCTTATGATCAGCTATTTTGTTGTTTTGTCTGCAAAACTAATACCAATAGTTGATTGATATGTCTGTCTGTTTGGTTGAAAGATAAATGAAAAAAATTGTTTCTTTATAAGTTATAACACATATAAATATCAATTGTATTGTAACAAGAGTCTAACAATGTTAACAAACAAATAAAAAAGCTAACATTATTTTTAAATTTATTATTTTGTTAACAAAACTAAACTGAATTCAATAACAACAAAAAATAGTCAAATATTTTTCCGATAAAAACATGAAAAATTTTTAATGACATTAAAAGCGATAGTAAAATATTATCAGATATTTTGTTACCAACAATAAAATATATATAGGAAGTAGCAAATCAGTCGCTGACTTATAAGATATATAATATATAAGTTGTTATATAATATAACAAACAAATCAATCTTTTAGCTACTTTTTCATCATTAGTTTTAAAAAATTGTTAAATTTTTATATATAAAAGTAAATAAATAACACAAATATGTGTTTAATACAAAAAATAAGGAAATTTATTTAAAAATATATAACAATTTATTTTTAAAAACTTTCCTTTCATTTCAAAAAAAAAGTTATAAAAATATATGCAAAATGTCTTAAAGTTATAGTGAAAATAAACACAAATCTTTTAATACCGACAGACAAACAGACTTAATATTATTTTTTTAACAAATGTCTTTCACAACTCATTCATTAAATGTTTTTATTAACTGAAAAACTTATTTTCAACTTATTATTACTAACATTTCAAAACTTTATTACATACAAATGTAATGCTCTAAACGTTAAATCTTTTTTAAACCTTTTATTTTCATTACTATTTTTATCATCAAAACTTTAAATCCAAATCTAAATGCATATCAAACTTAACCAAAACTAACCAAAACAAAAGTATTAACAATAATTACTTATAAAAACTACTAACGATTAGCGTACAAAAAAATATATTTTAATCCACTTTTCAAAGTTATAAACATTTTAATTTTCAAATCTTTAGTCAATTAAGACTTTAATTTATTCACAATTTTTTATTTTTTTCAATTTATTTTTGTTTTTTAGTCAAAATATCCCAAAAACAGATGAATGAATTGTTTTCTAGCAAACAGTTATCGATATGTATTGAACGATCAGATTTGGATTTAAAGATTGATTTAATTTAAAACAAAATTTAAAACAAAATTAAATTAACATTAAATTAAAACATTTTTCTCAATATGTGCGGCACTTATATCGCAAACATTTTTATCAAAACTATAGCTACAGTGGAGAGTAGTATAGCATCCAAACGGCGGGTCAACAAACCGTTGGCCTGTCTCTCAAAATATCACCGACAGATGCTGTTGATGGCCTGCGGCGACCCGAGCCAACTCAGCACCGATAGCTCCACACAACACGGCGACAGCCAGTCGGGCGGTGATCACACAAACGGCGGCTCATTTTCGGCCACTTTTTTCTTTAACCGAATCCATTGGCACCGACGGCTCACTTTACCCACACATATATCACTACAGGAAACTACTTATACCGGTTTAAATCATAACCATAACCACACTTCCCATACAACAATGATAAGCGAGTCTCAAACTTTTGACAAGTTATCATTGAAATACAACGAAACCCTAAACCCATTTAAAATTGTTGACCACTTTGCCAACAATGACTTCCCTTTGACGGCCGGTCTGTCCCTAAAGCCTGACTTAATTCAAAGCACATGTCTTACTACTAATAGTAGGAAACGGACGGGCAGTGAGAGTATATTACCGGCTTTGCGCCGATTTTGGGAAGAAAATTTTGTTGACTTTGACGCCCAGACCAGTGGCCAAACAGGTAGTGGTCGGGCATTAGACGGATTTAATAGCCACAAGAATCACCGTAAGCTATACGCCAGCGATTGTGCCATTAGTTTGCCGACACCTGACCCGAAGATAAACCCATTATTTCCTCCATTATTAGTGGTGTCGCCAAACAAATAGTCTTTTGAAAAAAATATGTCAGAAATATATATTTTTTATCAATAATTTATGATAAATGACTTCTTCTGTACTATACTACTTGATCTACTACTTGGACATCAAAAATGACTAATCAATCATTTTTTACGACATTCCCTCACAAATTAATTAACTTTTATTTTTCATGAATTACACAATAATTAATGAAAAATTACTATACATTTATAAAATGTATATAATATTAATGGTATTATATTATATCTATTTTTTTGTTAAAGAAATGTACGGTTCATTTAACAACTATTTAAAAAATAAGAAAATATTTTATTTTTTGCTTAATTTTTATATAAGATTTATCATAACTTTAATTAAATGTCAAAAACAAAATTGTTTATAATATAAAAATCAATTAATATATTGCTATATAATATTATACATATAAATA
This sequence comes from Dissorhina ornata, assembly GCA_034695265.1. Taxonomy (NCBI): domain Eukaryota; kingdom Metazoa; phylum Arthropoda; class Arachnida; order Sarcoptiformes; family Oppiidae; genus Dissorhina; species Dissorhina ornata. Next base: position 8,237 of record JAQIWK010000855.1, on the reverse strand, counting down.
TTTATTACTATATTTAAGTTTTTGTAAATTGTATATAAAGTTAAAAGTTTTAATTTATTTAAAAACTAATGGTGTTTTATATAAAGATTATAAATTATAAATGTTATTTATTTATTTTAAGGTAAATTATATTAAACAATTTAATATATTACTTAATATATATCAGGATATACATCAACAAATATAAAATATTATAAAGCTAATATTGAATTTAAGTTTTGAAATTTAATACTATTTTTTATATATAATTTATAATAATTAATATAAAACATTACTTATAAAACTTTTAATTAAAACAAATTTTTATAAATTATATTTAATATACAAAATCTGTCTTGTTACAAAATTTAAAACTACAAAAGTTGTATATAATATTAAAAATCATTATTTATTTAAATTAGATTAGATTATTAAAAAAAACTACAAACTTAACTGGCTAATTATATTCATGTATATCAAGATAATTTACAAATCAATGTTATTACTATTAATATGTATTTATTTAATTTATATATACCTTTTATAATGGTATTAAAAGTGCTTAATATTAAATGTGATTGTAATTATTAATTACTAATTAAATTGTAATTTATTTTATAACTTTCATCACAATTTTACTTACCATGATCATTTCATGCTGTAATGATTGCTTATTACAAGTAATAAATAAAATAAAATTCACGAGATTATTATTATTTAATTTCTATAAAAATAAAACTTTATTAAAAATTCGTTATAAATATTTAAATTTCTAATTAAAAGTCTTTTTTGTGACAAATATTGTAAATTTAATTAAAATGTGGTTAATATCGATGTCATCAGTGTTTATATTGTGGATCCAATTGGTGATAGTTGTTGAATCCAAGAGTAATGCCTTGTTTTGTACTCACCCTGGTGAGGAATACGATGTAAATCGCGTGATGTCTATATTTACCATTAAAGACAAAGTCTACCTCCGAGTCCATCGACAAAAGTCCATGTATTGGGTCTATGATGTCGGTCAGCAACAGGTCCTACAAAATACTGTATCCGTTGACCAACTATTTCCGGGAAGTGATTATAATCTTATTGAAAGAGTGTGCGCTATCGACTGTCCCTCGTGTCCATCGACGGTCAACAACCTATTGATAGTGATTGGACAGAAAGCTAGGAATGATCCCCGAGGTTTTGAGACTTACCGACTGCAACCCAATGGTCAGATTCAACGCATTAAGGACGCCAAGGATTTGCCGGTCAATTGGGGTCTGCGGTGGGGTTCGGGTGAGTTCTCGGTCAACGCACCGCCGTATTGGGGATTCTTTCCCGAAAACATCACATCTCTGACAAACCCGATGACCACTATTGTGGGCTTTGAGTTCATACCGTCCGTTCAGATCATACTTTTGCAACATTTTACCGGCAAAACCCCTCCAATACGACATCTTTCGTACCGTAAACTGGAGTCGCCGTCGGGTGCCATTACCGACTGGACAGACGCCCGCTTGAGCGGCGCTCCATCACAACTCTTGCACTCGGTATTCAACATACGGGACAAAGTTTACTCGTTGAACAATGACCCGCGATTAATGCCCCGTATCTATCATAACATAACGATAAACACAGATCCTGATGGTGTCCTCAATTTTCAATTGGGAGTCATTGACGAAGACTTACGCGATTTCTTTAATTGTTACGATAAGCCAACCACTACTACGCCGGTAATACCGCCATCGGTTACGACACCAACCGTACAGACTTCGCCAACCACTCCAACGACTGTAATACCGCCATCGGTTACAACAACACCCGTACAAACCTCGCCAACCACTCCAACGCCGATAATACCGCCATCGGTTACAACTGCCGGACCTGTTAGCAGCCAATCGGCGGCCACTTCACCGCAATCATCAGTTGGGACATCCAGTCAAGTGTCGACCCAAACAACCAACAATTCAATCGGTGGTATACCTATTGTACCCATCACTTCGACCAGTCAATCCACAACATTAACAGTCTTACCGCCGGCCTCTGTCGACAAACCTGGTTCGGCAACCATTTGGATCATACTATTGATGCTGTTGTTTGTTATAATAGCTATTATCTTATGCATAATCTTCGTGGTTATCAGGTCCCGCAAAGAACCCAAAAATGATGAGTCAGCCAAACGCCAAGACAGTGATACGGGTATTAAACTGGTTGCCAGCGGTCAGTCGGGCCAATCGATGACTACGATGCGGTCTCAACATAAGGCCGGCGGTAATGAAGCGGACATAAGAACGGGTACTTCGATGACAAGTATGCGCTCACAACACGGCAAGGGAGGGACGGGTGGTCTTAAGTTAGTTAGTCCTCAAAAATCACCAAATATGACCTCAACGGCCAGTCTTCGCACTCATCGATAATCAAAAGTTAATTATATTTATAGCCATTCAATAGCCATTAGTTTTAATTATTTAATTTCAACTTTATATACTTAATATATTGTCTTTTAATTTATTTATTTATTTGATTTCAATACAAATTATTTTATGCTGTTTTTGTCAAAATCTAAATATGTTTGTATACTTTATATTAATTTTATAAAACTTATTATAAATTCAATAGTTTGTTAACTTTATAATTAAATATATTTGTAATATAAAATAATAAAAATAAATTGAATTGATTACAAAATTGAATAAATCGCTTAATTTATTAGTTATTTATTTATAAAGTGATTGATTCAATAGATTAATGTATAATAAATGCAAAATTCTGGCCAAATTACTGTCCATTTTAGCGAAATTCACGGAAAAATTAGTTACAAACTGTAATCAAATAATTGTATAGTTTTTGATGGATATATAAAGCGATTGAGACTATAAGTTATAAGAAAACTATTGATACAGGTTTTGTAGATATCATTGATAAAGGGTTTGATAATTAGTGACAATTAGTGAATTGAAAAATTGAATTGAATTAAAGGAAAATAAGTTATCAAGCAAAGCGCAGCCTCAACCTGATACAAATTAAGACCAAGAGTATAGAAAAGGACGGGTAGGCAAGAGGTAAAGAGTATAAAAATGGTATGGGTTGTGAAAAGGGGGGTATATATAATGTAGGCTATCTCCAGGGCTTTGAGTAACCTTTTTATTTTACAACTATATTTAAATCATGAATTCATATTTTTAATTAAAAGCATTTATGAATATATTTCTTAAATACAATCTCTAATTACTAATATTAAATTAATATGAATGATATACATATGATTGTATTGTATATTACATTATAAATTAAATTAGTAAATAAACTTAAATTTTAAAATGTTTGCATTCAATTATATAATTTTAAAAAATAATTAATAGTTGTTTGGATTATAGTTAGGGTGTTGTTTGTTTTGATGCACTTTAAGCTTATGAGAGGTCGGGTAGCACTTGTCGCACAGTTGGCACCGATATGGCCGCTCACGGGTGTGGACAATGCGGTGTACTTTAAGTTGGGAACCGGTCAGGAAATGTCGGCCACAGTTTTCCCAATCGCATACGTAATTCAACACATTATTATGGCGTAACTATCGGCACAAATGGTACAAAACAAACGTTAAAACAAAATACCCTAATTTCTAATGTATAAGACACGCTTAAAGCGTATACACATTTTGTAGCAAATAAATACATACCTTATGAATGTATAAACTGGAGGCGTGTAGTGACCGGAAATCACATCCAGGCCAGTCGCACGCGTGCGGTTTGTCACCTATACGTTCATAAATACATTATAATTAGTATATTAATTAAAAAAGTCAACAATTATGTCCATTACCTGAATGCGTGTACTTATGAATACGTAGATTACTTTTGGTACGACCTTTCCATTCACAGCCGGGCCAGTCGCAGGTCAACCTCTCGCCCGTGTGAACCATCATATGATACTTCATTTGACTCCTAAAATACAAATTTCAAAAATTTCAAAACACTATTAGTCTATAAATATAAAACACATACTGTTTGGGAAATCTTTTGTCACATCCGGGCCAACAACACTGGATCAGCATTTTCGGGCCAAACCGTCGGTGACCGACGCACGCAAACACCTTATTATCGCCAACCAGTGTTTGGCGTACGTCTTCGGGAATCGCCTGACACTCAATAGCCAAATGGTATCTAATTTTGGACGCGTGACGGCTGACACCCGATTGAAATTGTTTATCGCAATAACGACATCGGCGGACAACTTCGCCGTCGGGTTTACGTTGTTCTTCAAAGTGTTTCCAAACGCGAGATTTGGGTCGATTGGGACCACCGGTAGGCCCGTCATCGTCGTTATCACCATCGATGAGATCATCGCTGCCACCATTGCTGTCGTCATCAATCATTGCCATCAATTCACGAGTGCGGGCGTAGTTCCTAAAGAAACTGTCATCGCATTTGTCGCGCATATCTTGTAATATCTGTTGTGGAATCAGTTTACAGCCAAACACAAGATGTCGGCGACATTTGGTTGCATTTCTACCGCTATATGTTTGATCACAATAACGGCAAACCACTGGCATATCCTTATTCTCGGGAACTTCATAGTGACTCCAGATATCAATTTTAGACTTATGGCGTTTGCCATCAAACATATCAACGGTCGACGCCTTAACCCTCTTTGATTCGGTGCACAAATTTTCAAAGTATTGGCTAACAATGGCTCGTTTGGTCTCGAGAGGTATCGCAGGACAACCTTTGACCAGATGTCGGCGACATTTGGTCGCATTACGATTGGTATAAATAGCGTTACAATACAAACACATAATGTTTGTCGGGTCTGTGGTGTCAAAGTGTGACCAAATGTGTACCCGACTCTTGACACGTGAGGGCAACGGTTTTGCAGTTTTACCGAAAGTGTCGGCGTATAACTCTTTCATATGATCTCTCAGTTCGGACGCTTCAGACCTCCCATAAGTGGCCAAAAAGTGTTGACTGCACTCATCGCGCAATCTTTGTTTCACTTCTTCGGGTATTTGTTTACATTGAAACACCAGGTGTTGGCGACCTTTGGCGGCGCTTCGGTGCATATACTGTTGACCGCAATACCGACATATCACGTGACTATAGTTCGGCACTTGATAGTGAGCCCAAATGGCATCGTTTGATATATTCATATCATTCACATCTTGTAAGGACTTCTTTGGTAACAACTCATCCATAAATGAGTCGTCAAACAGATCGTCATCGGAACCATCGGGCGATTGTTGACTTACATTCACAGGTGATATGACTTTCTTTGCCTTGGTTTGCAAGCCTTTCAATCCTCCGACCTTTGTTTTATATCTTAATGCCTTTTGGCGTATATTGCGGACAATCGCTCGTTTAATGTCTTGTGAAATGGACTCACAATTAGTGATCAAATGGCGGCGACATTTGGTTGCGTTTCTGTGGGCGTATTGAGTACCGCAATACATACACACAGGTTTGTTATCGTCGCCAATCTCATAGTGCGACCAAACACTGGTATCAATAGATCCAGAAGCTTCATCATCGATGTCTTCATCGCCTAAAATGTCTTCATATACGGCATTCATGACATCTTCCAGTTCGGACGCATCGCTCATCGAGTATCGCGACAGGAAGTGTTCATCACATTTGGTAAACAATTGATCCCTAATTTCTTGTGGTATTCGTTTGCATTTAAACACCAGATGTCGGCGACATTTGGTAGCGTTTCGATGGGAATACTGGAGACCGCAGTACAGACAACGAGCCGTAAACCTACCACTGGCTCCCGTCCGGACCCGATAGTGTTGCCAAACGTCTACTTTAGACTTCTGACGCCATAAGTTAGCCGATTGGCGAACATCGGGCGGACACTTATCGCACTGCTCCACAATATGCAGCCGAACCTGAAATGCGTTTAAATTCTTGGACCGAAATGTTTTGTCACAATAATTGCATTTCAATGTATTATAGCCATCGGTGTTCACGCGTTGGAAGTACTGCCAGATCGACGACTCGGGTTTATTAGACGATTGATTGGCCGATTGTTGCGATATTCCTATACAGAAAGACATAAAGAGTTATACCATGAAAATTATCATCAAATTATCGTTTAAATACCTAATTGTTTGGCAGTTTTAGTGGTGGCGACAGAAAGCAGTTTCTTGGGAGGCGGTGGTCCACATTCACGTAACTTACGGCGCCACTCGACTATCCCTTCGCTACTGAGCTGCAATTCGCCGGCAATTCCGGCCACTTCTTCGTCACAGTCATCAAACCTAATCGAGTGACTCCTATTGACCGCTTCCATGCGCTCCATCAGCACAAGACTTTGCTCCTGATGTCGGTTGATGTGGATGAGCGCCTCGTTTTGCTTCAGACAGTGTTTGAGTCGAGCGCTCAACCTTTCATTCATGTCGGTCATAGACTTCAGCCGTGATTTCAGACGTTTGTTGGCCGCCAACGGGTCAACACATTCGGCGTCTGAATCATCTTCTTTAGTATGTCTGTTATCAACTTCATTGTCATCGATGTCTACGTCACTACCAAAAGACACATATAGATCGTCCCGTTTAGCCGTAACCTTACGTTTTGGTCGACCTCTACGTCTATCAGTTGGTTCAGACTCTTTGGGCGACTAAACGACAAACACTTATCATTGACCACACAATCACTTTGCAAGCTAATAGCTATACCTCTATTGTTCTTCTCTTTTCATAACTGCCGGCGTTGTGGGCCAACTCCCGACGGAGACCATCATCAATGGATTTGCATCGATTGGTCAGGTGTTGCCGCAATCGGGTCGCGTTTTTGTGGTGCGTCGGTGCCATCGTTTCGCCGCAATATATACACTTCAACGTATTAGGTCGTGGGTCTAATCCATCGGCATCGGTGGTCATAGCCATCGATTCCCACTTGAAGTGCTGCCATATATCTGATCGCAGTTTCAATCCTTCATTCGTTTCTGTCATAAACTTCGGCTGCGATTTGCGAGGTTTGTTGGCCACCAACGGGTCACCACATTCGGCGTCTGAGTCATCATCTTTAGCATTATCTCTATTATCGTCGTCGTTGTCATCCATGTCAACGTCGTTACCAAAAGACACAAATAGATCGTCCCGTTTGGTAGTAACCATGGGTTTTGGTCGACCTCTACGTCTGTCAGTTGATTCAGACTTATTGGGCGACTAAACGACAGACACTTATGATTAACCACACAATCACTTTATAAGATAATAGCTATACCTCTACTGTTGGCCTCTTTTCATAACAGCCGGCGTTTTGGGCCAACTCCCGACGGAGACCAACATCGATAGATATGCACCGATTGGTCAAGTGTTGCCGCAATCGGGTCGCGTTCTTGTGGTGCGTCGGCGCCATCGTTTCGAAGCAATATATACACTTCAAGATATCGGGTCGTGGGTCTAATCCATCGGCATCGGTGGTCATAGCCATCGATTCCCACTTGAAGTGCTGCCATATATCTGATCGCAGTTTCAATCCTTCATTGGTTTCTGTCATAAACTTCGGCTGCGATTTACGAGGTTTGTTGGCCACCAACGGGTCACCACATTCGGCGTCTGAGTCATCATCTTTAGTATCATCTCTATTATCGTCTTCGTTGTCAAAGTCATCATCAAAGGACACAAATAGATCGTCACGTTTGGCCGTAACCACGGCTTTTGGTCGACCTCTAGACGACTAAATGGCAAAACACTTATCATTAGCCGTACAATCACTTTACAAGATAATAGCTATATCTCTACCGTTTGTGTCCTCTTTTCATAACTGCCGGCGTTGTGGGCCAACTCCCGACGGAGACCATCGTCGATGGATTGGCACCGATTGGTCAGATGTTGCCGCAAACGGGTCGCGTTCTTGTGATGCGTCGGTGGCATAGTTTGGCCACAATATGCACACTTGAGCGCCTCGGGTCGTGCGTCCAAACCGTCGGCATCGGTGGTACTATCTATGGCTTCCCACTCGAAGTGCTGCCATATATCTGATCGCAGTTTGCGTTGTTCACGTGGTGTCGTGTCCATCGAGGCGGTGGCCACTGCTTCAGTCTTCGGCGTTAACAGCTTGCGATCTTCGTTGTAATCGTCATCCATGTCTTCATCCATTATGATTGGGAAGCGCTGCGAGTGATGTCTTCAGATAAGTGTTTGTTTTGATTTGTGTTTTTGCACTCAAATCGCAAAAACAAAACACAACGAAAAGTGATTAAATGTTAAAGTCGTTCACAAATAACGTTACATTTTATTTGAAAAGTTTTGAATATTTTATAATAAAATGAAA
>JAQIWK010000854.1:0-13048 GCA_034695265.1 Dissorhina ornata | reverse complement strand
CTCTCTCTCTCTCTCTCTCTATGTCTCTCTCTATGTCTCTCTATATGTCTTTGAATGTCTTATTGATTGATACATTGAATATATAGGCCACCCATGAGATGTTTGAGCCGTTGGATCCAATAGACTTGGATTTATCATACAATCCGTACGAAACGGATGACATAATGCAAAGTATTAGTCAAATACCCAAACCTCCACTCTATAGCGAGGCATTAAACCACCCAATCATGCCGTACAACGAACCACCGCCTCCTTACTCGCCGGTGCGACAAACACCGGTCACCGCCCGATCGCCGCCACCACCACCGCCGGCGGTCCACTCACCAGACGCTGAAGTAATGTATATTTTATTTTCATATTTAATTTATTAAACATTTTTTTATTTAATATTTGATTTTGTAAATTGAATTTTAAAAAATATATTTATTTATTTAAATATAATATATAAATAAGATGTGATTTATTATATATTTTGTGTATTTGACATAACCTTAGGCCACGTCGTCGTCGACTAGTGAGATGACTGTACCCGAAGATACTGATTATGTATTAGTAGTGGCCATTCCCGATGATAATGATATGGATATTACCACTAATGATGGGCTCAATCAACCAAATAATGATAACTTAATGGATCCACATACATTTGAATGAGTTTTTAATATTATTATTGTAATATTGATAATATATTTGACAAATTTTAAGCAACAAAAAAATGTTTTAAACAACTTTTTAGAGTATATATTATAAAATAAAATATATTATATAAATATAAGAAATTTAATTTAGTAACCAAAAAGTGTCATAAACTTATAAACTTAACTTAATTTTTAAACAAATAATAAATTATACCTTTATCAAATCAAAGTTTTGAACAAGTTATGAGAAAATTAAATATTTTGACATTAAAATACAATTTTAAGTTAATTAAATAGTTTTAAATAATTTATTGTCAAAATTTAATTTAGTTTTTTATTTTCAATAAAAATATATATATTTAGAAAAATTAATTAATTTAATAGTATATTTAAAATTGTTCAAGATTACATTCAAATAAAAACTGCCTCGATCATCATTATAATATAATATTCATTGTAAATGTAATATATTTTCAAATTTAATTGTCATTTAAATAAAAAATACATTTTATTATTAAAAATCAATTTTTTTAAAATCAATTATTTAATTGAGTTGTGAATTTAATTTAAATTAATATATTTTATTATCAAGTAAATATAACCAAGAACAACTATTGTATATAAAATTATTGATTATAAAAATATAATCAATCAAATAATTAATTATAATTGACTACCCATTGCGTGCATTATATAATTTAATAAGCTTGCAATTTATTTTTTATGTGTAACAAAACATTTTTAAAAATATATAATTAATTACAAAAATATTATCCTATTTTATCTCAGATTATAACTATTATTAATTAAAATTCAATATATTAAATGATTACAAATGTTAATAAATTTTGTAATATATTTTCATAATATAATATAATTCTTTATTTGAATTTAAAATTTATATTACAGAGTAATCAATAATTTAAAAATTCATCATTAATTTATAACTGTATTTATAGATCTATACAATTAAATAAATTAAATAAATATAATTTGTTATTAAAAATTATAATTAGTAAAACTCTTGTAAATATTTTCAAGTTTTAAGCACATCTTGAGTGATACCCAGAGGTTTGGGTGATATTTAGTATTCAAAGTAATTAACAAAAAATATATCTCAAAATATCAAACACAACAATACCTCTTGAGATTAGATCAGTTGTACGACTATTTGTATATAAAATACTTGTATATATAGACCATCAATAATCACCACTCGGAACAACTGATTAGTTATTTTTTTTACAAATACTACCAAAAAAAAGACAATTATTTAGTTCAAGTATTGTTTAAACATTTGTCAAGTGCTTGTCAAACATTACCCTGGTCACCAAAAACTAATTAGATGTCCAAAACTAATTAAATGACATTATAACTAATTACAAATTAAATACAATTTATTTAAATTAAATGCTCTTTTTATTAATTAAAAATAATTATCAATAATAATTAAATACAATATGTATTTTGTTTTATTTTTTATATGATTTAAAATTGATTTTTGTTTTTCATTTAATTTTTATAATAATTTGATAAATGAATTAACAATAATTTAATTAAATGTTATTTAAAATGAGTTTTAAATTTGTTTTGTAATTTTTTTTAAATACAACTAAAACTTTGAAAATATAATTAATTCATAAATTTTGTACAAAAAAAATAGTTGTAATCATTGAGTGGATAGTGAGGGACAGGTATATGGTATGTATGGTTTGGGATCAATATGTAGTGATTTCATGTGTTTTTATATATGAAACGATACCATCGATGGCTAGGAATTATCAATGAGTTATGAGTCAAACACTTTGACTAAAGAGTTAGACAAACCATCGCTGGTATCGTTCAACGAGTTTGTATTGTTATGATTGACGACTGGACTCTTGTGAACAACTTTTGGCGTTTTAATGGTCACCGAAGCGGTGGCCATAGTCGGCGGTGTGCCGGGTGTTGAAGATATAATACCGGCGGTAATCGACGGACTGGTGGCCACCACTGGTTGTTTGGCCACCTTTTGAGGTGATGTTAACGGTTTGTTGCTGTCGTCCACGTGTTTACGTTTGAGTCCGGTCTTGATTTGGGCTATAGTTTTGCCTTTAATATTGTCCGATATCTTATTCAGATCTTCGCCGAACCTCTTGACGGCCAACTGTAACATTTGGATGTCTTCGGCGGCCCAACGGCCGGTGGCGGCCGACGACTGGTCGTCCGATTCGTGTAAAGTCATCGACAGTTCACCCAATTTGGTGAACGCAATGCCCGCCGCGTTGAATATCTCGCCCACTCTTGTGGCCGATGAGGACGACATCGTCGGGCCGTCGGAGACCAATCAGTGACTTGACTATCACTCGCTTGGATCAGCTCTTGAAACTCCCGGTCAAACCAAACAAAGTCTGTGTGTCTATCGTCTAACCACTCAATCCTTGGCCACCACTCTCTTGTAGACGATGTCTTCCCGTCAGTGACTTTTAGGACACAAGTATTGCTTGAAGTTTTAGGTATTACTTGTGGTCACCGATTGGCCGATCACCAGGAAATTGATCCCAAAAATCAATGTCTTGTATTCAATACAAACACTCAAACAATAAACATGTCATCCCTTATGTGTCACGTGTTTTGTTATACATTTTACGCACACCTTATGGTTTGGTTTGTATTAATTGTTTTAATTTTGTTTTATTTAAGAAATTGATTATAAAATTAATTTAATTATAATTTAGTTAATATTTTTTTAAATTTGATTTAGTTAATTAAGTTTTAATGAATAACTTTGTTTTAATAAAATTTAATTTAATTATATTTTTGTTTATATCGAGAGTTGACTGTAGTTTGTGTACAAATTATAAATAGATTTTGTGGATAAACTCAATGGTAAGTGAATGGTATTACTGAACGCTATATAAAATCTATACTTTTTTATTGCAGTATATATTTGAATAGGAAATTCATAAAACTTATAAAACTTTCATTAAAATTAAAAGTTTTAATTTAAAACAAACTAAATTTACCCAGCTTATTTTTGTAAAATAAACTATACACGTATTAGTTAAGGCCTGGCCATAATGGCCAGTTGTACCCAAACATCGTATCCTTTTAATAAAAAATTTAATCATTATTTCAAATAAAAAAGTTTTATATTCAAGATATAAATACAGCACACAATCAAACCATTGATTAAATCAAATCAACATTTGATGACAAAATTATAAACATATTATTTAATTAAAAAAACTAATGATTAGATATTAACCACAAAATAAAACTTTTTTTTAGTCAAACATTTCGTTGTTTTAGTGTTAAGTTTAAGTTATTTTATTTCTTGGGATTAGTTTTGTATCAAAACTTTTTAATTAAAACTTTTATTAATAACTTTTATTAAAAGCTTTGTTTAATTACTTTGTTTTAAAAGACATTTAAATTATTATAATAAAGACATGGATTTGAAGCGAAAGAAATCAATTTCAAACAAATTTAAAATCTTAATAACGGGTGGCAACGGGTTTTTGGGCCGTGAGTTGGCCCGGGCTTTACTTCTTGGCCAACGAAATGACATCAAATTTGATGAATTAATTTTAGTCGACATTCAAAAGCCGGTCAATCCCGTGCCCGACGACCCTCGGGTCAGGTGTTTGGTGTTTGACTTGACCCGTGCGGCGGCCGTCGAAGAGCTGTTCCAAACAAATATTGATATTATCTTTCATTTGGCGGCAGTCGTGTCGGGCGAAGCCGAGCGGGACATGGATTTAGGTTTTAAAGTCAACGTAAAGTTAACACACAATTTGCTACAAACGCTAAGACACGTCCAGAAACGGCCCGAAACTCGGCTGGTATTTGCCAGCAGTTGTGCGGTCTATGGATGGCCTCAATCGGTAGACGACCTGCCGATTGACGAGCGGACAGCCGTTTCGGCCCAATCGTCGTACGGTAACCAGAAAGCCATGTCTGAGCTAATGATAGCCGACTACACCCGCCGAGGCTTCGTCGACGGCCGTTGCGTACGACTGCCAACAGTGACTGTTAGGTCGGGATTGGCTAACGCGGCGGTCACGTCGTTTGCCAGCGGTATTATACGGGAACCGTTGAGCGGTCGGGTAGCCATTTGTCCAGTTGATAGGGACTGTAAAATATGGATCACATCACCCGACACTGTGGTCAAGAATTTAATACACGCGGCGTTAGTGCCGTCGGCCGAGTTCGGGCCGCACCGTAACGTCAATTTGCCGGGCATTACAGTTACGGTCAATGAAATGATTGTAGGTTTGGCTCAAATGGCCGGTCGGGAAACGGCAGACCTGATCCGTTTTGAGCCAAACTCGCTGATTGACTCAATTGTCTCATCATTACCCGTCCATTTTGACTGCAATTGGGCCATGAGTTTAGGCTTTGAGGTCGACTCGGGTGTCGGACATATCATTCAGACTTACATTGATTGCCAACGATTGCCGTCATCTGAATCGGTCGGCCGATCGTCATCTGAATCCAGCGATGACTGACCACTCAATGACCAGTTATTACTGGCCACTCAAGTGACCGATATTTTATACAAACTTTTTATATTAAATCAATTTATTTATCGATTAATTAATTGTTAATACATTTAAAAACTTAATAAAAATTAGCTATAAATAAAAATTTAATGAAAATTTATTAAATATTTGTATTTTTTAATTAAAAACTAATTATTTATAAATGTAATAATAATTTATAAGTTTAATATTATTATAATTTATAATTAACCAAGGGCAATTTAGAATAATTCTAATTATAATAAAAAGTCTAATTAAAAGTAACGTTATTTGTGGATACAAATATGCTTGTTTGTTCAACCATATGATATAAATTTATTAATTAAATTAAATTATTATTTTGTTATATAAATTTATAAGTGACTTGAGATTTAATTTAATATTATAATAAGTTTATATTACAACTCAACACCAATTAAATGTAATTACAAATTTAGCATGTTGATATATATTTTATTTTTAATTAAATTTATTTTACAAATACTGGTTAAAAAAAAGTTGCATGATACAATTATATTAATTAATTTAAATTATTGAAAGTTTTAAACACTTTTTATAAAAGTATCTTGTTTAAATTTCCTAATATAATGATAACTATTTTTATTTATTCATTAAAAGTCATTTAAAAAGTTATAATTAGTTTTATAAAATTAACTAGACCGGTTTTTATTTCATTTTAACTAGGTTTTAGTTACATTTAATTAATTTAAATTAAATTATACAAACGCCTAGTAATACTAATCATAAATAGTTTTAAAATATAGTTATAATTTATAGCAATTAAATGTTACTATAATTAAATTATTATATTATAATAAACAGGTCTAAAGGTTTTTGGTTTGAAATGATTAGACAAAATTTTTATATTAATATATTTTTAATTTTGATAACTATTTATTTGTAATATACAAAAGTTATTTAAGTTATTAAATATAAATGCATTATAATTGTGTGAATATAACACCTCCTCCTGAGCTGAAATACCCTGAATATATCAATTGTTTTGTTAATTTAATTGTTGATTAGATTATAAGTAATATATAAATGTTATTATCAATCAAACTATAAATTTAGTATAAAAGTGTCAATACTTTTAAAATAATTTGATATTTAATTTATATTTCATTATAGATTTGGTATAGTTTTTTGGGGGCGTATTGTGAAGTGAATTATTTAATTAATTTATAATTATTTAATTTAATTCATCGCAAACACTATGGCTAAGTATGTCTTAATTTTATTTATATTTTTAATTCTAATTTTATAATAATTTATAACTATTTTGATATTAATATTTAAATATTTATTTCTGTGTAATTTGTTTTATAAAACTTATGCAACAAATTAATTAATTGTTATAAATCTAATTCATGAATCATTTTACCATGATCATTTGCCACTTGATCATGAATCACAGATAATCTCATTTAATTTATGACTTTTATTTATAATTGATTACAATAATTGCTATAGTTTTTCAGGTAACTTAATGTCTTTAATATTAAACATAAAACAGATTTTGTATTTATAAATTACAAATAAAATTACACTTAATTTTAAATGTCAATCAAATTGACTAAAAAGAAAAGTAAATGTAACATGGCTAAAAATATATCTGATATATTTAAAAGTTCACCTAAATCAAAAGTTTTATTAATTAATTTGTAATTATAATAACTTTTTAAATAAATATATTTATAATTTGTTAATTAAATTAATTAATTACTTATTTATAGCCCTGAAGTGCCAATTAATGGGACACTAAATGAGTCCAATTGTGACGCTATTGTATTGCTGGTCACTAAAGACCAATTGAGTGGACCTCTGGCCAAATACGGCGATGCGTTAGACGTCTACCGATCGGCTAATCAAGCTTTTGACAAAGAGGGCGGTGTTATACCGTTGGCCAACCACTCGGCCAAGCGTTTAGTGTACGCACCCGTCGGTCCCATCAATCGGGACTACGACGATGTCCGCCGATTCAGCGAAGCGGCCTTCAAAGGCGTCAAACAAGCGTTGAGTGCCGGCGCTAAGAATCCATTGGTTGTACTGCCGTCGGCCGATAATGTGGCCGTCAAGACATACACGCTGTACGAAACGGCCACTCTTTTGGGCGCCTATTATGCCGTTTATGTGGTATTTCATTGACTTTTATTTTAATGGTTTTTTGTCTTAACTAATGGTTTGTTTGTTTTTCGGTAAAATAAAGCCATTGGAAATCAGGGAAGCGCTTCCAACGCGGGCCAAGAAATTAGATTCAATTAATTTCATCAATTTTGCGACCAACGAGACCAACCAATCGGCGTTACGTTTGGCTAATGCTATCGAAAGCGGCCGATCGGTGGCCCGAGATATTGGCGGCTCAGACCCGGAACGTATGTCGGCGCCCAATGTTGCCGCTTATGTCCAACAGTTGTTTCAAAACTCGGTCATCAAAGTCCAAGTGATTAGTGATCCCAAACAGATTGAAAAAGACTATCCTTGTTATGGTAAACGATATCTATTTAATGATTATCTCATGTTTTAATACGAGCTCTAAATCTTCAGGTGCTGTGAACCGGGCGTCGGTGGACAGACATCACGCGAGGGCTATATTTCTAACGTACGAACCGCCGGAAAAAGCGACCAAAACATTGATATTTGTTGGCAAAGGCGTCACTTACGACACCGGCGGGTCGGACATTAAAGCCGGTGGCCATATGGCAGGTAATGGGACAGCAATTTAAACTAAATTAAATGCTATTATTGTTTATTTAACGTTTAAAACCATTACTATAGGTATGCATAGAGACAAGTGCGGCGCCGCAGCGGTGGCCGGTTTTATGCAAACTGTGGCCCAACTAAAGCCCAAACGGACCCGAGTGTTGGCCGTCATGGCTATGGTTCGCAATAGCGTTGGATCTAACGCTTACGTGGCCGACGAGATCATCACATCCAGGGCTGGCGTACGCGTACGTATTGGCAACACCGACGCCGAGGGCCGTATGGCCATGGTCGATTTTGTGGCCTACTTTACCGAACAAATCCTTAAAAACAATTACACCAACGCATCCATCTTTACCATCGCCACACTGACCGGTCACTGTTGTTTGGCCGTCGGCGACAACTACTCTATCATTTTGGACAACGGGCCGGCCCGTCAACAAGAGACCGCCCAACGCATCCAAAATGCTGGCCACGAAATTGGCGACCCGTTTGAGATATCAACCATTCGTCGGGAAGACTACGAGTTTAATATCGGCAAAAGTGAATACGAAGACATCTTACAGTGTAATAACGCCCCGTCATCGGCAACACCGCGTGGCCATCAATTGCCGGCCGCTTTTCTTATACAAGTGTCGGGTTTGGATAAACACGGGTTGGATTCGGACAAACCTATTGCTTTCTCGCATATAGACATCGCCGGGTCGTCGGGCCCTTTCCCGGGTGTCCCTACAGGTGCTCCCATTGGTATGTAATCACTGTTTTTGAACTAAATTAAGCATAAAATTGATTAAACTTTTCATTTAACAGCCGCTTTGACCGCCAGTTATCTATTGAATGAAAACTAATTCATTAAATAAATGAAAAATCAAATCAAATGGTGAATTGAATGAGAAAATACAAAATTTTTAATAATAAACAATTGATTCAATTTGTTTTGAATCATAACTTTTGATAAACATTTGTTTTGAATCTATAAATGTTTTTTTTTATAAAAAAATATAATCAAATTTAAATGCAATTATAACAAGCAATTAAAACAAATATCCAATGACTAGCAGTAAAACTATAGATAAAGTAAACACTAAGTATAAAGACTTTGATTATGAGATCAATATTTAAACAAAATTAATGAAACAGTGATTTAAAATATAGATATAAATAGAAAAACAAAAATTAATTAATTAAATGGTTTAGTGATTAAAGTGTTTAGGATTTAAATGATTATTTAAAGCGTTTGTAAGGACAGCCGGTGTAGTAGCCATTATCGACACAATAGTCCAAGAGTTTGGACCAACACTTGTCTTTGCTTAACAGATGAGGATTACCGATACAGATGAGCAAAGACATGGCCCGACTGACGGCCACATTAAACCGTTTAGCGTTGTGAACAAAACCCAAATTGAATCTCATGTCGTGATCCAGATTGTCTTGTTTTGACCGAACCATCGTTACTAATATCACCCGTTTTTCCAATCCCTGGAACTCCTCTATAGTGGCCACTCGACACTCTTTTAGACCCATGTCTCGCATATGTGTCCGCAATTTGGTCACTTGTTTTCGGTACGGAGTTATCACTCCTTTAGATCACAAACAATACAAAATTACAATTACAATATAATCAACACATCTATTATGACTGTATTATCTGTACCAATGTCTTCGGGATCTACTCCAGCGTTGTATAAGTCTTCCAAATAAGCGCACACTTGTATGATCTCATGCGGGTTATACCACGACGGACAGTCTGTATCCTGACGGTCATCACCTGCCAAACCAATCAATTCATAACTAATTATCAAATTAATTACTAAAACATTACAATACCTTTAACGCCAACAAAAACAATGGATGACTTGAGTTTCAATGATTGCAATAGTTTGTCATCGGTTTTACAATTAAAATTCAATTCATTGTCGTAAAAGAGTTTGGACGGTATGGCCATAATGACACCGTCGGACCGATAGTTTTCCAATAGTTTGGTTATAAAGTTTGGATTATAAAAGCCGTGCTTTTTGTACTCATCGTTACGGGCGTACGGTTCGCATGAATTCATTAATCGCTCCATTAGTGACCGGTCGAGTCGGTTAGCTTTGGCTTTTAAGGACATTATAACGGGACCTAACTGTCGGTGATCGCCGGCCAACACCACCACTCCGTGTCCGATGGCCGACATCGAGATGGGTATCAATGACTCGGGTTCGGTCACTTGGGCGGCCTCGTCGATGAACACGTGTGTGAAGTGTGTGGGCGTTATCTTATACTTGAATACGACGCCCGCCTGCGAACTAGTGGTCACTATAATCCGGTGATACATCCACTTCTTCTCGTCCTCATCGGCCGATTGAGTCACACATTTAACCGCTTCGGGTATTGCGTTCATACCTATGGGATCATAACAATTGCCATTCATTAGATCTAATGTCTTAAGTCTGATGCCATGTCTTGGCCTTACGATGCAGTGCCGACACGCGCATCAGGTCATCTTCGGTCACGCGACCACTTTCCAGAAGTTTGGTGGCAATCAAATCGGCCGAACTGTTGGCCGCCGTACAGGCAATGATACGACTGTGCGGTAACTTATCAAACACTTGTAGTATAGACTCGACTATTGTAACTGTCTTTCCAGTGCCGGGCGGACCAAAGATTATGTAAGGCGTCGGACGACTTTTGCCTTTAACCACCGACCAAACGGCCAGTTTTTGTTGCAAATTCAACGACTTATTGAACCAATGCATTGAATCAAATGGCAGTCTCTTGAATGGGGCTTTGATGACCACTTTTCCGGGAAACAACACCTGATCAACCATATGAGGCGATAAATCAATGGCGTGATGGCAGCGCCTGAAGATTGTGCTAATAATCAAATTGATAAACAGTTAATTGATAAATCCATTGCCAATCAATCAATTAATGCAAATTACCGGCTCAACTGAAACATCACTTTATAAGGGCCGCCATTAGCGAAGTCCTGATGAAACTCGTCGGTAAATCTCAACCAAATCTCGTCTTTTCTTATCTATAAAATCAAAATCAATTGATAATTAAAATGTTAATCATTTAAAGACAATTAAGACTCACGTCATGAATGTAACCCTCAAAACCAATCACTTTATTATTGCTATCAGTCTTACCGCCCGACTCGTCAAACGTAACCAATCGGTCGCTAATGATAAGACTTGGCCGGCCTTC
Organism: Dissorhina ornata; assembly: GCA_034695265.1. Classification (NCBI taxonomy): domain Eukaryota; kingdom Metazoa; phylum Arthropoda; class Arachnida; order Sarcoptiformes; family Oppiidae; genus Dissorhina; species Dissorhina ornata. The sequence goes on along the minus strand of JAQIWK010000854.1, from coordinate 1,992 downwards.
GGCCAGTCCGGGAACTTTTAGCGCTAAGAATTTACCCGATTTCTTAAACTGGACACCCGTTAAGTCATACCCTTGTAATTGCAACTGAGAATCACATTCTTCGAGAAACACCATTGTGTGAAACTTTATACGATAATTGTCTTTATTTAGCGGTTGCTGTAGTTCGGGATAAGGCGTTTCGACTGACCAGTTGTTTTCGATGGCCCGCCATAAGGGTTCGGGCACTTTATAGCTGTAAAGCTTATCAAATATATGTTTGTTTGGTTTGAAGACCTTTTCGCCGGATATTATCCAAGTGTTTGCGCCGAATATGTTCCGGCGTTGGCTGTCATACCGTTGGCCGCGGCCTTCATAGACCGTAACGGTTACAAAGCGGCCAATTTTAAAGCCTTCAAACACAAACACCAGTAGTTCGCTATACTCTCCGCTATATCTGTAGTTTTTTTTAACCAAAAAATCATTAAATTTAATATTAAATTCAAAAACTAAACAGTATTTTCAATGATTAAAAAAAACAATGGCATTACTTGGCATCGCATACGAGCTCAACATAGGACTCCGATTGGGCCGGTATTACAAACGGCCGATCGCTGGGCTCGGCATATGTGGCGTGAAATGAGTAAAATTTGATCTGATTTTCGCCTTCTTCTACATCGCAAGACAATAGCGTTTGCGGTCTTTGGCCACGATTTCTGTCCAATCAATACATGATATTAAATGATTGGACAAAACAATGGACACAAAAGTGACTTTAAAAAACTTACTTAATATAAACCAAAACCTTTTTCTTGGCCTCCATTTTCATCTCACCGAAAGTGATTCGTTTGGTTATCTCTATTGAGTTCTTATCGGCCATCAAATCATTAGTGTAGACATCAATCTGATCCACATTGACATCCACTTCGTAGTTATGGTAAACCTGATCGTAGGGTATGGCCCGCCAATTGAATACATCGGCTTTGGTCTCAATGACCATCATTTTGATCACATCTCCTGACTTTATATAATCCGTTTTATCGTCTTTACGGCAAACGGCCTGAATATCGGTCATCATAAATGTCACCATAAATTAGTTTCAAAGACATTCAAAGACAACAAGTAGTTTAGGTGTTTACTCACGTGACCGCAAAACACAAATCGGTGGTAATGGCGCTGATAGTCAGTGATCTTTCCGGTCATTATCTTATAGCGAAGAGGTTTTAACACCACTTCCTTATCATCATTGGTCTCAACGCTAACCAAATCGCCCACAAAGACGTCACCAAAAGTTGATTTCTTAATAATAATAGACATAAAACAATACAATTACGAGACAATCAATCAAACAAATTATTAAATGATAACAATCTTAAGACTAAAAACCGATTGGTCACCAAAAAACAAAACAATGACTCATTAGTAATGTAATACAAACCGTGTATTTGATGCGATGTTTACCATCGATGACAATCTGGTCACAGTCGGTCTTTTCGGTAACGAGACCTTTAGTTGATCGGCACTTGACGTTAGTGTCCAGTAATTGTCTTGAGATATCTGTTGGCAACTCTTCCATAGCATTCCACTCGTCATTCCAGACGCCATCCACTTCTTCGCCGTCATCTGAATCGCCGCCGCCAACGGCACCAGCCGTCGGGCCATTCATACCATTCAAACGGCAATCGTCGGCGTCGGATGACTGGCCGGACCAGTGATGGCCGTCATCGTCGGCGTCCGCGTATTCATCGCTTAATTCACCGTCGGTTTCATTGACTGCCGCCTTTTGATTGGATCCAAAACCGGTGATTGTCTTCAGAAATGACAACATTGTTGTCCACAAAAGTCTTTGCAAACAATTAATTGATTAGTAATTTGTTTTGATTTACAAAATCAAGTGTTTGTTTAGTTGTCGTCTGAATGTCTGCTAAATCAATGACTGACTGAATGTTTGACTCAAATGTTTGCTTGGATTTTGACTTTTGTTTTATAAAATGTGTTTTTGATTTCAACCAATCA
>JAQIWK010000853.1:0-13051 GCA_034695265.1 Dissorhina ornata | reverse complement strand
AAGATTGTCATTGAATTTGACGAAACAAAATACGATTCATGCAATGCATTGGTGGTAGAGTCGAGTGGATCCAAGCCAAAGATGGCATCCAAAGACAAACGACAAACGGGTGACAAAAATACTGTTAAAATTTTGTCAAAAAAACAAAAGAAAAAATTGGAAAAAGTTTTGCAACGAAAGTCACGTAAAGTTAATGTAAGTTAATGTCTGAGTTTGGCTTTTATTGCTATATTTGTTATTAACTTTTTTATGATAAATAGAGAGCAAAACTGTTGACTGATTTACAAGAATTTAGAGTCAATGACAAAGAAATTGCTTTAATGTCATCGACAAGTGATGTCCAAACATATGGTCGCAAAAGGTTTGACAATAATTTGTAATTTTATTTACAAAATATGTTAATTTTAATTACTGTTTGTTTTGCTTAATAAATACAGAATTATAGACTGTTTTAAAGCAAATGAAGATAATTTAAATAATGAAGATATCAATGAAATTCATTTAATTAAATACAAAAATCTTAATAAATATAAAAAATTGAAAACCGAACCGAAAAATAAAGATCTGAATGTAGTGTCAGTTTGTGATGATTTGGATACCACTTCTGAAAGTGATGACAGCAGTGAAGAACAAGCAGAAGAAAAAGACATTTCGGGTGATAATGAATGTAAAGATAAAGACAATGAATGTAGAGATGATGTGAAGCCTACAGAAACACTTGAAATAAATACTAATAACAAAAATGAAACTGAAATCAAAAGTGCTGTGAATCTAGAAAATAAGAAATGTGTTGAAACTGTTAGCAAACCTGTTGTGAAAAAGTATCAAACTATCGATGAAATGATTAAAAGGCAATTTGTATCAATCAATCGGACAGAAGAAATTGAGAAATTTCGGTCAGCACTTCCTATAGTGAACGAAGAGCACACTATAATGGACTCTGTATTCAATAATTCATTTATAATAATTTGTGGCGAAACTGGTTCAGGAAAGACAACTCAAGTGCCACAATTCCTATACGAGGCTGGACTCGCCACTAATGATCACATTATTGGCGTAACAGAACCCCGACGAGTGGCCGCCATCGCTATGTCTAAACGTGTGGCTCATGAGATGAATGTCTCGACAAATATAGTTTCGTATCAAATAAGGTTTGACACAAATGTAACCAAAGAAACTAAAATTAAGTTTATGACCGATGGAGTACTACTCAAAGAAATTCAAACAGACTTTCTTTTGAACAAATATTCGGTGATAATCATCGATGAGGCGCACGAAAGGAGTCTTTTCTCTGATATATTGATTGGTTTACTGTCGCGTATTGTTCCGCTCAGATATAAAAAGAATAATCCGTTAAAATTGATAATAATGTCAGCTACTCTTCGAGTGGAAGATTTTACTACAAATACCAGACTATTCAAGACTACTGTACCGCCTGTACTAAAGATCGATTCGCGTCAATATCCAGTATCGGTTCACTTCAATAAGAAAACTAACAGCGATTATCTTCACGAAGCCTTCAGAAAAGTATGTAAAATACACTCTGAGTCTCCTTCTGGTGGTATACTAGTGTTTGTGACCGGAAGGGTTGAAGTAGAAGTGCTTTGTCGTAGACTTAGAACTAAATATCCAAATAATAACTCCAAAAGTAATAGTGAAGTATCGGTTAAGAAGAATAAACATAAACGCAATGAACACAAGTCAATGAGTGATACAAGTAGTACATTAGCCACTGTTAAAACACCGACAATCAATTTGGATGATTACGAAGTGAATCCATTGGAAAGTGAAACAGTTTTGGATGATTTCGATTATTCTGACGATGAAGATGATGAACAAGTTGTCGATGACAACGATGATAACGACGACAATGACAATATCTACGCGCAAAGTCAACCTCTTTATTGTTTACCATTGTATTCAATGCTTCCCTATTCGCAACAGATATCGATCTTTAAAGATCCGCCACAGGGATCGCGATTGTGTGTCATCTCTACGAATGTGGCCGAGACTTCCCTCACTATTCCTAACATTAAATATGTGGTCGACTCTGGAAAAGTTAAAACAAAAGTTTATGACAATATCACTGGCATTTCAACATTTATAATCAATTGGACATCAAAGGCTTCGGCTGATCAGAGAGCGGGCCGTGCGGGTCGTACTGGTCCCGGCCATTGCTATCGACTATATTCATCGGCAATATTTAACGATGAATTCCCACAGTATTCTGAACCTGAAATAGTTAGGAAACCTTCAGATGATTTGTTGTTACAAATGAAATCAATGAATATCGAGAATGTGGTTAACTTTCCATTCCCTTCACAACCATCTATTGAAGCGCTAATGGCTGCCGAAAAGAGACTCGTCTCGATGGGAGCCCTCAAAGCTGTGACCAATAAAATAGACAAAAATGAATTGAAAGCCAAAATAACAGAACTGGGGAAAGCCATGTCTCACTTTCCCATAAGTCCGCGTTACGCCAAAATGTTGGCCCTTTCACGACAACATCAACTAATGCCATACACTATTGCCATAGTGTCGGCGCTCACTATTCAGGAGTTATTTATTAATAATGACATTCACACCAAAAAACACAAGTTTTGGTTTAATACTCAACACACCTTACTATTAGGAGATGTTATGGTTTTGTTGAACTCTATCGGCGCCGCCCAATACGCCGGACTGACCGATAAGTTTTGTAAACAAAACGGTTTACGGTATAAAGCGATGACTGAAATTAATAAATTGCGCAAACAATTGGGTTCACAAATCAGTCACATTTGCAACGATTTAAGTGAAGATTTGATTTGCAGTCTCGATATGAAGCCACCAAACACTTTGCAAATCAAACTCTTGCGACAGATAATGTTGAGTGGATTTTTTGATCGCATCGCTCGAAAGGTACCCGTTTTGGACGTCGATGTCGACGACAAAGAGAAAAAGAAACTAAAAAACGCCTACAAATCGATTGAAGTCGAGAAACCAGTGTTTGTGACCAGAAATTCCATATTATATGAAGAATTACCCGAATATGTTGTTTACCAGGAATTGTTTGAGACGTCCAGACTTGAGATGAGGAATGTGGTGACAATAGAAGCCGAATGGTTGCCCCTATTTGTACCACATTTGTGCTCATTCTCTAACCCATTGGAGAGTCCACCGCCTCGTTATGACAGTGTTTCCGATTCAATCAAGTGCTTCCGTTCGGCCACTTTCGGGCCATACGACTGGCCAATCAAAGCCACTGAATTGGTATATCCCGAAGGTTTAGAGCGATACAAATATTTTGCACGATTTTTACTTGAAGGCAATGTCATACCATTGTTGCACAAGTACTCCAAGTGTTTGTTATCTTCGCCCATAATTATGACCAAATCGTGGGCTTCTCTTCAGCCCCGAAGCGAGCGTTTTCTCAAATCAATTATCTCTCAAAACATAGACAACAAAAAGAGTTTATTAAGTCAATGGGAAAGTGATTCAAATTGTAAGCAATAATATCATTGAAATAGTCATTGATTTATATTTAAGTCTTATTTAACTAAATATTTTGTTTGTCTTTTATTGCAGACCTACTGAAGGAATACATAGAATGGTTACCACAATCTTATCATCAAGAAGTTAGGACCTGTTGGCCACCAATCACTCCTTAAACACCAGATTATCATAAACTATAATAAAATTTACATAAAATTGATTAAACATAATAAAATGTGCTTTTAATTACCATTCAAATGACTAATTTAATTAATTATCGATAATTATCTGTTTTAATGGTTTAATTATAGGTCACCTATTAATAATTAATATATAATTACAATATTTATAGCTAATTATAGTCTTCATTTGTGGTCAAAACTTTAATTTAATTGAAAATAATCTAAAATGATGGCTAAATTAGATTTAAATAATTAATTAAATTAAAATATAAAATGAGTGCTAAATGTGGTTAAAAAATGTGAATAAAAACTGCAAACTTGTATAGAGTGTCTAATATTGTTTTTTAAGCAGTAAGACTTTGTACTGAAAGTTTTCAAAATAAATATTCAATGTTTATAACAAATTCGAGGATTGGCCTCAACAACAGCTTTCAAATGCTCTTCGTCTATATTAGACGGCCGACCAGAACATGATTCAACACTTGTGTTACTCATAAATTTATATATAATTCATAAATTTCAATATTTACAATTTATTTTGCTAATTTAAAACTAAATTTTCATTATAAATGTTTACTGCTTAAAAAACAATATTAGACACCCCAATAATGCAATGCCATTTGAGCGCCGCCTATGAGTGAGGCTTTAAAAGCATATAAAATACACACAACGATAGAGATGTGAATGCATTGAATGTATTTGTATTGAAAATAAATGTATTTTATATTATTATTATTATTATTATTGAATTAAATGTAAAACTCGTTACAATCGATGCATTAATTTAATTGATATTTATATACATTAAAAGTAAATATGACTTCAATTGATGCCCATTTGGGTACCAAATGTGTCCCAAATTGGGACCAATGTTTTGATTGGGCGCTAATCGGTGGCCAAATGACATGAAATTGAATGATTATGAACTCAATTAATGGACAAATAATTAATGTGTTTAATGTCTTTGCAGTCAATTGAGCCATGATTTGAATGAATGGTGTGAATGATTATCACCGCAAATGAACGACTCGGCGGTCAAACCAATGCTCGCCAACAATCATAAGCCAATTGTGTCGACAAATCACTGTATGATATGAAATGAGTCATTGAATTAAGTATTTGATTGACTGACCAATTGTTTGATGTTTCACTTATAGCGGCGGCGACGGCAGTGAATGGCCAAATGGTATCCCAAAGTGTGTCCAATCACCACAATCCTGTGCCCCACAAAACCCAACCAACACATGCAAGCCATACCATGCAAGACCCTCACCCGTCCCATAGTCACCCGTCGGACGCTAAGAAACCGCGAAACTATAAGCTAGTAGTAGATCCTGCGCTCAAAAAGGGTCCGACCAAAGTGTACCGTTACGATGGCATCGTTCCCGGGGTTTGTATCGGCAAATGAAACGCCAATTTGAGCTTAACTTTTGAAAAGTGTGCCATAAATGTGATGATTTGATTGTGTTATACATACAGAAAGAAACTGTTTATCCGGCCATTCAAGTGAAAGATCCCCGAAGAGGACCACTCATCTGGAACCGTATCGAAGCTGCGGAACTGATTTTTCCCAAATTTAAGGTCAATTTTGTGCAATTATTTGCTTACAATCTATTGAAAGGCTTTAAATGAGGCATTGAACTCAATGTAAACAAATGACAAAACATTTCGTAATTATTTTGAAGATAAAATTGAGCACTCATTTTGAACTCAATTTTAATAGTTAATCATTTGGTCACACATTTAATTAATGATTTGATTAATGATTGATTTAATTTACATTTTGATTTTATTAATGCCTTTCAATAATTGCTACTTTTAATTGAATTGTTTTTAATATTTGCAAAAACTTATTAATAATTTTGTTGATAGATTGACAGCAATTATGTTGGAAATCCGCCACCGATTGAAGTGTCGATAACTAATTTAAATGATAACATAAATAAAACATTTTTAGAAGATTTAGTTAAAAAGTTTGATCTCATAGAAGAAATTGAAGTTTTATATCACCCAAAGACTAAGAAGCACTTGGGTTTAGCCAAAATCATATTTACGTCCACTTCTGGTGCTAAAACTTGTGTCGAGAAGTTAGACCAGACATCCGTTATGGGAAACATAATCAATGTTTTTCTCGACCCTTTTAGTATGTTTTTAATTTTTAATAACATTTTATAAAATGTTAACATTTTTTTAAATATAAAAATTTTTAGGCAAAGAAGTGATGTCCGCTTTTGAGGCTATTGTAAATCCACCTCCAATTGTGCCTACGATTACGGTCATAGCAGCCGAACCAGGATTTTTAGATCCAAATACTATTGCCACAGAAATTGATAGCAAGCCTTCATCAGCAACGGTTCCATCGGTCAACTCATCCATTCCCGCCTCTACTCCCGGCAGTACTTCAGATTTTGGTTACGGCACTGACCAGAAAGTAGGCATAACATCGACAACAAGTTATTCGACACCTCATAGCTTTGACAGCGGGTTTTCACACCAATCGCAATATCTGTACAATCAAAACAATGGAAATTCTTGTACAGATGGTCAGTGGGGGCAGACAACAGCCAATGACATGGTTTGGGATCAACAGAGCGGTACATGGATAGAGAGCACTCGTAGTGATCAACCTTTTGATATGAATCCCATTCGAGAAAGTCTTGACTCGAGAATTGAATTGCTTTTGAAGCAACAAAGCGCTGGTTTAGGTCCTAGTATTCTAGGGCTTATGTCAGCCATAGGGAGCCCACCTTTTGCCGCAAATGAATATAAAAGTAGTCCAAAGAGTTATCGCAATAATCATGAGTCAAACAATAGGTCGTCCAGACATCAAACGTATGATTCGGAGGCCATATTAGGGACACCGCCGTCGCCTTTCTTAAGTGCATCTAATTTTATGAAATGGCATAAAATGACAAAAGCTATTGACTCGGGACGCGATCCCAATTCATTGGACAACAGCGACGATGACATGAATGATAATTGGCGGGAAGATATGGTGGACGACGACGGAACTCCTCTGAAGGATGAGCCACAGGAAAGTAAGAGAACCCGTAATAAAACGTATAAAAAAGGTGTTGAGGACGACATGGATGACGATTGCATGTCGTTGTCATCGCTAAGTAGTGGTGAAAAACTACAGATAGGAGGGGAGGACGCAAGCGAGCCATCCATCTCTGGCGGTGTTCATCATCAGAGTGCACATCCGATGTATCCATCAGAACACGTCCAGATGATGGCTCGCTTGGGCCTATGGAAGCCCGGCATGGGATCTGACTTAGGAGTGTTTAACTCTACTTCAACTCAACCCAACTTCACCTCACAGACTACACCCGCGTTCGCACCCTTCATACTCCCACCCATTGCTGGCCAGTCATACGCCACACCGCAGCCTAACTTCTACCCGATATCAGGATATATTCAGCCCAATAGTTCTCATTTCTCTTCCATCTCAGCGTCAATGACTCCGACTTCAAAAGTGCCTCAAATGTCTCACTCGACCGCCGAGTGGCACAAACTGACGAGTGAGGCCAACAAGACTCAGATCACTCGCAATTCGCTCAACATTGTTGTCACCGAACTTAAAGAACTGATCAAAAAAGACATTTGCAAGAAAATGGTGGAAAACTCGGCGTTTAAGATGTTCGAGAAGTGGTGGGATGACTGCGAACGCAAATCTAAAACTCAAGACATTAAAACTGAAGACAGAATCGCAAACCACAGAGTTCCTGAAGTTATTTCTTCCCGACAGACTGGTTCCGATTGGAGGTCAATATCTTCATTATACGATAATAATCGCACCGAATCTGTAAATACGTTCAACGATTATAGCGGCGGAGGGCTAGGCCTTCGCGCGGCTATGCCTAAGATGCCTTCATTTCGGCGCAAACTTAAACCTCCCTCTCCTGACCCGACAGACGATACAACTAATGATATAAAGCGAAGTGAATCTGACATCGAAGACAACAAACTATCCGATGTATCCGATAGTGAGAACTATCGGCGAGAATCGAGGGCTAAGAAGAACAGAGCGGCCGCTGTTATTGATACACACAAGTCTTCAACCAGTAGTGACACCAGTTCATCCTCTAGTTCTGACTCAAGTTCATCTGATTCGAGTTCTTCGAGTGGATCTGATAGCGATAGTGGGTCGTCCTCTTCATCGTCATCTTCGTCTTCATCACTGTCCTCATCCTCTTCGTCGTCATCTGAATCTTCGCGTTCGTCTGATTCGAGTACTAAGAGAAAGAAGAAATACCGAAAGCATCGGTTAAGTCATCCCAAGGATGCCAAACAAAAGTCAGTTGATTTGTACGATTCGGACGAGTCATCGAAGTCTATATCTCAAAGAAAGGCCCGAATTAAGACCGACAAAGAAAGTCCGCAATTGAGCCCTAAAAGTGATACTAATTTGAGTTCAATTCAGACCAAAGATGAGAAACTTAAAAATGATTGTGAAGTGACCACAGACTTGGAATACGAGGCCACTCAGGCACTCATGGCTTTGGCTACAGGTTTTTCAGCTGTTGCTGCGGGTGTTAGAACTAACAGTGATGTGACCAGAGATGGTAAACCATTAAAAACAACTTCTATCGGTAGTGATACAGAGTCTGCTTCAGAAACGGAACTGTTTGACAATGAAGTGCCGCAGACTTCTATAGCATTTGATCACAGCTATTGTCTTCCCGAAGCCAACACTCGACGCGAACAGGTCTCAGATCTGGACTCACTTATTGATTCTGTCGCTCGAGGAGTGCCTAAAACCAAAGACATTAGCAAAGATCAGTCGAAGAGTCAGTTAACGGATCACATGTATAGTCGAACTAATAGTACCTCAACTCAAGCTAAGCCTCAAAAACGACAATATAAGAGGCGAACGTCGACCACAAAGTCGCCACTCAAGTCACCCACTCATGAGTTTGATCCGCGAATGTTTGCCGTCGCTTCCGAGTGGCGTAACGCTAAGAGAAAGGCTAATACTGTCAACAACTATGTCGAAGATCTGTCTGAGTTTATAGAAGCCAGAAGTCCTACACCGCAACCTGTGTTCAAACAACGCGATCTGATTGGAGAGATGAACATATTGTATGAGTTCTTAAAGACAGGCATTGATAGCGAAGATGTGTCTTACCTGAAGAGGAGTTACGATACGATGCTTCAGGAGGAGAATCAAGACTCGTGGTGGTTGAACGACATTCATTGGGTCGATCACACGCCCACTCATATCGCTTCACCCAAAAAACGTAGAAAGACCGACGACTCTCAGGCCAGAGTCCATCAGACGGGTTGCGCCCGATCTGAGGGCTACTATAAGATGGATGTGTTTGAGAAGATAAGACTGTCTCACGTTTCCAATACAAACGTTAATAATGCTAATAATAACGACGAAGACATACCCAAACAGATACGCACCCGACAGGTCGGTACACAACAGTCAACACGTGAGGCGCGCTCTAACCAGAGGAGGCTTTTGGCAACAGTGGACGCAGCCTGGAGTGACCTCTTGAAGTTTAATCAGTTACAGGTTTGTTACTTCACTTAATTACATATTAAATTATAGTTACAGTTAAACTAAATACTGGTTGAGTTCCCATTGATTATACGCTATACAATATGTATGGGCGTAATGTGCGCAATGACTCCCAATCACTAATCTAACTTAAACTGTAATAACTTGACTGTATTTAACATTATCTAACATTTGTTGACTACATGTGCCCAACAGTTCCGAAAGAAACAGTTGAAATTTTCCAAGAGTCGTATACACGATTGGGGTCTTTTCGCATTGGAACCAATAGCCGCCGATGAAATGGTCATCGAATACGTCGGACAAGGAATCCGTCCGATTGTGGCCGATATCCGTGAGAAGAAGTACACGGAGTTAGGAATCGGCAGTTCCTATCTGTTCCGCGTAGACCTCGAGACCATAGTTGACGCGACCCGATGTGGCAATGTGGCCAGGTTCATTAATCATAGCTGCAATGTATGACAAACTATTTTGATATATAGTTTACGGTTTAATCAATTATTAATATGATATTTTTGTACATTTTATTTATAGCCCAACTGTTACGCCAAAGTGATTACCGTTGAGGGGAACAAAAAAATCGTGATATATTCAAAGCAACCGATAGGTGTGGACGAAGAGATTACATACGACTATAAGTTTCCCATCGAAGAAGACAATAAGATTCCCTGTCTTTGCGAAGCGCCTCAATGTCGCGGTTTTTTAAATTAATTGCTTTTTTTAGTTACAAAAACATAAAAATAATTATTAACTTTATTTTTTGAACCATAGATTTGTAAATAATTTAGTATTTAATTTGGTTTTTATTTAAAAAAAAAAGAAAAAAGTAATAATTATACTTTCATTTAAATTAATTTGCATTACTTTTTTCGCAAACCTTTTTTTTGTTTGTTGGTCACTATACTGTTAATGTCTGCAACACTTTTGCTCACAACCGGTACATCACAAGTGTTTTGCAATTCATATATGCCTTTCCATTCCCATCCCATCTCTCTCTCTCACTCTCACCAAAACTTTGTTTACTCATCCAAACTTTGGCTCAATTTTTTTTATTTTATAAATTATATTTAAAATGTTATTTAAAATTCATTTAATTTAATTTCAATCCAAAACTTTTGTATGCAACTCAACTCAACGTAAACGTTATTTATTATGAAAAGTAAAGCATTATTGATGTGAATGTTGTGTCCAAAAGTGTTGTTTACAAACTGTATTTTTATGGATATCCTATAAAACGGGTTACAAATCACTGCTAAATTGGCCGTTAAATGTGTTGTCATTTACTTTAAACTACATTTCAATCACTGTTTTAATGCATTCAACACTATATTAGCGGTTAATTTATTGTTATATTTAATAAGCATTTTGTGCACAAAATATAAGTAATTTGATTTCAAAGTGTTTTGTTTGACCCGTTTTTATAGCAATTGATTTTTTTGGTCATATGTTTTGTTTTAAAATTGTTTATAACATTACTATTGAATATATATATTAATTGTAAATACAATCAAATTATTATAATTATAATTAAAATATAATGCAATTATAATTTGATAACAGTTTAAAAGTTTTGATTTAAAAATAAAAGTTTTGAAATTAATGTCTAAAACAATGGGTGAAGACTTTGATGCCGATGACTATGTGCTGGCATTGTTGGCCACTAATGAGTCCAATGATTGTATCCGAAAGCGTATCCAAACAGACATTGAGTCGACCCGAAGACAATTGAGTGACCAGTTGTTGTCATTTGATATCGATTTGAATGAATTGAATACTAATTACAATGATTTGATGGCAATGAAGAAGAAGATGAATGCATTGGACATCCAATTGAATACATTTATTGAAAGCGATTTGTTGTCAAAAGCGGATCAATTGAAAACAGTTTGCCGTCAAAACAATGACCGACTAATGCGATCGCAAGCGGTCACCAATTTTACCGATCAATTGAAACAAATTTATGATGAAATCAATTCAATTGATCAGTCATTTAGTCTTAATTTATATCACATGTCATTCAAACACATGAATAATGTGTCACATCTTCACAAACAACTGATTGAAGCCATCGATTCCAACGATGACTTGAAATGCATGTCCAAAGAGTTGATATCATATTTGGATTCAATTAAAACTGATTTAGTGGTGAAGAGAGAGGAACTGATTTATAACACAAAAACAATGTTTAACTCAAATATCAAAGCATTTAAAGACGAGTTTAATAATGAATATGTGTTTGAATTTAATTTAATCCAATGTCTGAAGTCTGATGAATACAAAAACTATATGAAAGCCTTCGTTGAGATGAGAGAAAATGAGGACATTTTGAAAGATTTGATTAAAAGTTTGAATTTATTTTTTATCAAAACTATTCTCAACGAAGAAGTCAATCAAATTGTTTTAGAGGGCAATAAGATTACGGCCACACTCTCCCAGACTGTCAGCACTTCCAGTCCACTATCACTATTGAAGTTGTTTTTTGATTATTTAAGTCAAACAATAACTGATGGCAATAGCATACCAGAAGGCAGACAATTATTGCGACTTTTGGGACAGTACTGGACGCAAGATATTTTTGATCAGATACTGAAATACTATTTGAATCGTCTAATGCCGAAGAATGAGTCGGAAATCAAGTCATACCTATCGCTGGTTGATTCGGCTGAAGATATTCGACATTTTCTTATTGAAATTGGTTTGATTGACGACAAAACCAACTCTCCGTTCATAGAGTTTGCATTGAATATAAACTCTCACTTTTGTCGGACACTTTGCACCGATTTCTTACTCGAAGCCAAAGCCATCATTTGTCGCGATTTGCATCAAACAGTCGAAGTGGGAACCGATGACACACCGACCGCCACATCGTTTCCCAAGTGTAGAGTCAGTCAATTGATTGTTGAACTCAAACAACTGGTCTTAAACTTAAGCGATTTGTGTCCTCAATGTTCAACTGAATGCTCGGATGCATTGATTCAAACAATGGCAGACATTTGCGAACTCTATGTAGACATTAGTCCCGTTTATCACAATAAACTAATCAATGAATTTCCGCAACAAAATGCTATTTTTCATAACAACTGTTTATTTTTGGCTAATTTTATTGAAACGTTTGCTTTGAAATACAAATTGAAAGACATTTTGGGATCATTTGTGCCTATATTTCGAGAGATAGGTTCCCAAGTGTTTCTCAAACAGATGAGAACCCAAGAAAAGCTTATCTTAGATTTGGTTCAAAGTCATGAGTTTTCTCATTGTATTAATGATTTAGTGATTGAAGATTCAAATACATCATTGGGTGACCAATTGGCCAATCAGTTCCGACAAACACTTAAACAATGTTTAGTTCACTTGAATTTCTTACGCCAAACACTGGTCGATGTTTTGCCCCAAAGAGTGTACGACAAAGCCATTGGAACCGTTATAAACACACTATTTAATGGTTTAATAAATAAAATAATGGTTCAAAATGACATCAGCTCTTCGGGAGCTCAACGACTCAGCCATGAAATAGAGTTTCTTCTGAAAGACATTCAAACTTTTTTAAACACTGAAAATCCAATGCGTTTGGTTAGCAAATGGACTAAACTATCAGAACTTAATTTTATTCTCAATGTTTGTATTAATGTTTGGCAGAGTTTTATGTTAAATATAATAATCAATATTTGGTTTACATTTCAGGCAAATCTGTTGGATATCGTCAATCGTTGGGCCGATGGGTGCGGAATATTGGCCGTAGAGTTCACCGCACAAGACGTCAAACAATTGATTCGCGTATTGTTTCAAAACACTGAACGCAGGGCTCAGGCGCTCAACAGAATTACTTCCCATTAGTTATTGTTTGAAATGCAATAAAATATTTATTAAATCA
>JAQIWK010000852.1:0-13051 GCA_034695265.1 Dissorhina ornata | reverse complement strand
ATTGTAATAATAATTATTATATTGTTATTTGTAATAAATACCAATAAAATGATTTATACCCTTATAATTACGATTAACTATCTGTTTATTAATTAAGATATTATAACTTTAATTATGTCTAAAAATATAATTAATTTTATTTATAAAAAAAAATATCTTTTATTTTATGTGATATAATAGATACTTAAATAAAAGTTTTTAATTATAAAGTTATCGTTAAAATAACTCACTTTTAATACCCAGACATTTGAAAGCCTTATCTAAAACATTATATCACTTATTATGACATTAAATGTAACTTAATATACATTTAACTAAACCTTAACTACCATTCCCTCCCATCGCTTAAATAATATTACAAATAATTAAATTTATAAAATAAATTATTTAATAGATTTAACTTTAAATTATATAAAATAAACTATAAATTAGTTTACAATTGTTTTATAATAAATTGATTACAAATTAATTATAATTTTATAAATTAATAGATATTTTTAAACAAATGGTCAGTTAGTTTGGGATTTCTTTAGCACTGGATCTGATTGAGTCGTTTAACGAGATGAGCGACAGTATAGCGAAACTTATGAAACTCTTGGGATCGGCACTCAAACACTAGTGTCTGTTCCCGATATCGGTCACTACCGCCGTCGGACACAATCACTACAAATTCAAAGACAATCAACGGTTCCATTATTCTTGAGACCATTGAGTTAGCAATCGCTACGTCTATCCGCCACCGCATTGACCGCAATCGCAACGATTGTCTCGTAGTAGTCATCGGAGGTTTGAGTCCTAGTTTAGTGTCAAACAATTGTTTGCTAAAAATGTTAACCAATCGGCGATCCAAATGACACACTTTAGTCAAATGCTGGTCAATGGCCGCGGTGTCATACGTGTAGCGCACCCGATGGCAGGCCGTGGCCAGCGTTAGTACGCCATTCAATATTAAGTCAAATGACTGGCCGTCCATACCGTTACCACCACCAGCTATGGCCGACTGTTTTGTCTTGTGGTAGGCCTTCTTCGAGATGTGTTTGTCACTCAAGTATTGGCGACACAACACACAGATATCACTAAATAGCTGATCCGATACCGATTGGGTCAACATTTTGGGCAACGACTTGACGGCCGCCGGCGGTTCACTGGCGGCAAACAAATTGATATCAACTGCGGCTGCGGTAGTAGTAGTTGTGGCCATTGCTTATAGATCTTCAGTTGAACAATTATCACCAGAAGTGGATGTAATTCAAGTGACAATCAGTGGTAAACATAAAGACAACAAAACAAAAACAAAGTCTCAAAACAAATGTTTGACTCAAAACTGTCGACAGATTTCGCTGCAAAACACGTGACAAACAAATCAATACTTTTTTTAGTTTCAAAACAAATTAAGACTTTGTTTTTTTGGGACCTATTTTTATGGTGATAATTGTCCCTCACTTTGATACTTATATACCTCAAGACATTAATTGTCGATTAAAAGACAATCTGAAGATATAATAAATCCATTTGTTATCTCTTAAGCGGATCTCATAAGCAATAAAATGAATTTCTTGGCCGATATCCTCATTGAAGTCATAATTTACGCCATCGTTGGCTACAATTTGTATCCATTAGTGATCTGTTTGTGGCAGACATTTGTAACACCAAAGTTGCCATCAAAGAAGGCCTACCCGTTGGACCCGACATCGCCGGCCAGTTCGTGGGTTAACATAACTCATGCGGTCACTACAGGAAGTGCCAGCGATAGGCGCCGGCAAATCGACCGGTGCTCGACTGTACCGCAACTTTTTGGCCAAATTGTCAAACAATACTCAGGAAATCGGTGTTTCGGTTATCGACCCGTTTTGTCGGTCGATCACGAGATACAACCCGACGGACAGTTAGTCCGTAAGTTTGTCTTAAACGACGATTACAAGTGGTTGACGTACGAGGAAGTGGACACTCGTATGGAAACAGTGGCCGTTGGACTGTCGGCCGTTGGAGTGAAACGCAAAGATCTGGTTATGATTTACGCCGACACTTGTCTCGAGTGGATGGTATGCTGTCAAGCCGTGTGGCGATTGGGCGCCTCTTTGGCCACTCTTTATACCAATTTAGGTGATGAGGGCATCGCGTACGGCATCAACGAGACCCAAGTCACTCATTTGGTCACTAGTCGAGAGTTTTTGGCCAAATTAGCGCCACTCATCGACCGATTACCAAATATACAATGCATTATATACATGGATTACAACACTGACAATGAAGTGGACGATTCTTTGATTGGCCAACTATTTACCGATAGCCAACGCCAACGGATCACATTTTACTCGTTTATACAAATGGAGTCAATGGGTGAACAGTTATCACCCGATCTCAGGTCATCGCTATTGAGTGTCGAGCAGTCGGCCGATGACACGGCTATACTCATGTATACCTCTGGATCTACTGGTTCTCCAAAAGCCGTTATGATTTCACATAAGAATCTATTGTTTGCCGTCAAAGCCTTTCAAGCCTTTGCCTCCGAGTTGACCACCGATGACACGTATAGCGCTTTCTTGCCATTAGCTCACTGTCTGGAAATATGTGCCGAAATCTCATTCCTATCAGTCGGTGTACCCGTCGGCTACGCCAGTGTCCATACGCTGACCGACCGATCGCTAGGACTCAAGTCAGGCTCTAAAGGAGATCTAACTATATTGAGACCGACAGTCATAGCAGCCGTTCCCCTCATTTTAGACCGTATTATGAAAGCCATTACCGATGAGATGGCAAAACGCAGTCATTTGATTCCCTATTTATTCAATGGTTTATTGAAATACAAGAATTTTTGGATCATTAATGGATTCACAACTCCAGTCATAAACTACTTTATTTGTCATAAATTTGCAAACCTATTGGGCGGACGCGTGAAGATTATCGCCAGCGGTGGTGCACCTCTTCGGCCATCAACTCATTTGTTTATAAGAAACTTATTTGATGTCAAAGTATTACAGGGTTTGTCATAATGTCTTGTTTTTTTGGTGCCATTGTTTAACACAAATTAAAATCAAACTAATTTGATTTATAATTATAATTAGGTTACGGTTTGACCGAAACCACAGCATCGGCTACTATCACAACATTAGATGATGAAAGTGTTGGCCGAGTGGGTCCACCCATGGATGGCGTACGGATACGTTTAGTTGATTGGACTGATGGCGGTTACGGTATTAAGGATCTACCGGTGCCCAGAGGAGAGCTGGTCATTGGCGGCGATTGTGTTACAAATGGTTATTATAAAAACCCGATACTTACTGACCAGTATTTTAAAGTGGAAAACGGCGTGAAGTGGTTTTATACGGGAGATATTGCCCAACGCTATCCTGACGGCAGTTATAGGTTTGTATATTTAATTTAATAAACAAACGTTTGGATGTGCTGGCAAGCCTAATAACAATTTGTAATTTAATTAAAAGTACATTATTAATAGAAATATATATACCATGTATAAAACATTGAGTTTTTGATAAGACTATAAAACATTTTTAAAAATTTAATAACTTGTTATTAGATTTGACGGGTCATTAAGTAACTGTTTATAGCATTTCAAAAGTTTTAATTTTGAATTTTAATTTGAATTAATTTTATATTTAGGATTATTGACAGGAAAAAGGATATAATCAAACTATCAAATGGCGAATACGTTTCACTGTCAAATGTAAATTGAAAATAATTTGTTGTATAAATAAGTTTTTATTTAATTAAAATAACTTTTAAAACTGATTTATAGATTGAAGAGAAACTGAAATTTATGCCATATGTGGACAATATATGCGTTTACGCTAATTCGCTAAGCAATAGCTTAATTGCATTAATAGTTCCCAATTGTAAACAATTGAAAGGATTGGCCCAAAGTTTGTCCAAATCTCCCGAAATGAATGTCAAACAACTTTGCGATGACATTGATCTCAAAGACAAGATTAACGATATGTTTAAGAAGTTTTGCTTGAAATCGGGTTTAACTAAAGTTGAAATACCGACCAAAATAAAGTTATGTCCCGAAGAATGGTCACCGACTAATGGTTTGGTCACCGCATCATTCAAATTGAAACGAAAAGCAATACAAGAGTATTACGATAAAGACATTAAACAATTGTTTGCCTTTTAATAATAAGCTAATGATTTGTTAGGCTTATTGTGATAATTAGTGATTTAGTTTGAAATACTGTATAATTTAATCTCATTTTTAATTAGTTTGAAAAATATTTTTGAAATAATATATATTTTTCTAGTCTTTTGTGGTGATTGGTTGTGAATTAATTTAGAAATTAATTAAATTTAGTTTTTTAAAATAATTACTTAAATTGTTTTAAATTAAATTTTGATAAATTTAGTTCAAAATACACTTTAAAATTGTTAACAAATTTTGTTATCAAATGTTTTGTTTCAAACTTAAGCAATAAATTTGATTAGTTGTGATAATTTTCAATAAGTATTGCGTTAATTAATTAATTAATATACACATTTTAATGGTTAAATTGATTGTCACGTTAATTGTACTATTATTGTTGATTGGATTTATAAATGGTTGGCTATTACTTTGTTAACATGACATCTTATTGTCAAATGCAAGCTATTGTTAAATCGCATGAAATAAAAAAGTTATTAGATTTTAATTTTTATTTAATTACTTTTAACTGAATATCAATTAAACTGCTATTGACTTCATCTACAGTTAAAACAAACAAAAAAGTCTTTCATTTAATTATCAATTATTTAATTTTAAACATAGTTTGAGTGAAATAGTTATGTTTGTCTATTCAACGCTCGTATTAATTGTAATTGCGGTCATCAGTGGTGTTATCACTCAAACACAAAGTGGTGGTCAAACATCACCGGCAGCAAGTGTCACTCAATCGCCAATTGCTGGTCAATCATCAACTGTAACTGTGAGTGGAAGTGGTGCTGGTGTTAGTACACCGTCGGCGAGTGGTAATAGTCCGAGTGGTGGTAATACGGGTGGTGTTAGTCTTAGCCCAGGACTGGAGGATTACTGTCAAAACCCAAACCTATTGTACACCAAATACTTTATGGTAGCGGACACACTATACTTCGGTGATGGACACATTTATATGAGAGTTAATACCGCCGATCGTGACTGGAAGTACCAAAAGAATAAATCTATTTACAATTTGTTTGCTAATTGTAATCACAATTAATACAATATTATAACGCTATTTGCTATCTAAGTGTTAATTATTATATAACTTGTTTTATAGCTTCAAATTTAAGTTGGATACCAATGGCCACCGATTTTGGTACTTCAGCCGAGTGTCAGGCCTCGGGTCATGACTGTAGTTATATGACTAAAGCGTTTGATAGATTAATGGCATTGGGTTTGAGTTCAACTACAAAACTATCATTTATATTTTACATTATAAATGGTCAAATACCTATGACTCCTATAGATGTTAATGATTACCCGTGGGGTATGTCATCGGTTAGTAATTCACAAACTACCGAAAACTTTTTTCCGTATAAACTTCAGTTTAAAGACTTTGCGTACGACCGGACCACTCAACGATTTTACGTGTTGACACAAATACCTCAAACACAATACTTAAATGCATTCATCAGTTCGTTAAGTCAAGATCTAACCAATTTATATAACGCCAATCCAACCAATAATCAGTTTTGGCTTCAATATCGGCAAATGGACGGCCAATTGGACGGCAATTACACTTATTTGATGGCAGACAACCCCTATACGGCTATTGTGATCAAAAGCGGTAAACTGTATGCTTTGGATACCTCGTCTACACCTTTTAAATGGCATCTCTTAAACATTAGCGATGGTTTACGAGCTGTTTCTGAAAAATCTGTAATTATTTTAAAGTTTTTTTTTTTGATATTAATATTTTGAATTAAATGATTAATAAATTACATTTAATTTTAGTACGAAATGTTAGAGTTTATGAATTGTAAGGCACCCACCAATCCATCGCCCATTTACTCATATATTAGTTCAGTCGACACCACAACCACTGGTCCAGTCATTAATGCATCAACTGATGGGTCAACTAATGGATCAACTAATGGATCAATTGATGGATCAACTAATAGATCAACTAATGGACTCTTTACGACACCATCTCCTTCACCACAATCGGACAAAAAGAGTGGCACAATGTTATGGATATTGATTGTCATAATTATAATTGCAATCATTATTATCATCATTTGTTGTATATTTTTCTGTAAGTCTTAACCGATCAATATTTTGTCATTAATTTTATTTACAATTAATTGTAGTTTTAATTAATTTTTGAAAAACATTTTCAATTTAAAGGTATGAAATCAAAAGATGATGGAAAGGCAGACAACAAGACTTCAAAGCCTAGTTCAGCCCCTCAATCGACCGGTGCGTCCAAAACTGGAGCCACAGCTACGGGTGCGGGAGCTGAAGGTCCGGCAACCAAATCATCGACGGGAACCACTTCTTCTAAGACAGGTTCGGGAGTAGGCGGTCAGAAAAGTAACGCCGAACCGATTACTACTATGCGATCAAAAAGTACCCATTAGTTTATTAATTAATTCATTAATTGTATCCCAAATTGTATTTGATTTTTAAATTTATTGTTTATTAACTGATTCTTGATATCAAGTATTAGTCATTTATTTTTACTTTAAAAACATTATTTTTATTTACAATTACTTTTGATTTAATTATTTGGAAACAAAAAAAATATTTAAAATATATTTAAGATAATTAAGATTTAATAGATTTAATTTATAATATATTTTTAAATGTGTTTTGCTTTGTATATATATTTTGTTAATATATTAAATATGTTGTTTAAATTCATTAAAACTATCTGGTTGATTAATACATTGTTAATAACATCTTATTATAAAATGCAAATTATTGTTAAATTGCAGAAAAAAATATTATTTAAATATTTTTAATTAATTTATTATATTTAATTGGATATCAATTAAACTGAAATTTACTTAACCATTACTAATGGTCCAATAGTTTAAACAAACAAAATATCTTTGATTTAATTATCAATTATTAATATTTAGACAGTTTGAGTGAAATAGTTATGTTTATCTACTCAACACTCGTATTGATTGTAATTGCGGTCATCAGTGGTGTTATAACTCAACCAACAAGTGGTGGACTAACACCACCGGCAGGAGGTGTCATTCAAACTGTTTCGGGTGTCACACAATTGCCAATTGCTAGCCAATCAACAACTGTAACTGTGAGTGGAGGGGGTGTTGGTGTTAGTACACCGCCGGCGAGTGGTAATAGTCCGAGTGGTGGTAATACAAGTGTTATTAGTGTTAGTCCAGGACTGGAGCCTTACTGTCAAAACCCAAACCAATTGTACACCAAATTCTTTATGATTGCCGACACACTGTACTTCGGTGATGGACACACTTATATGAGTGTTAATACCGCCGATCGGGACTGGAAGTACCAAAGCCCTCAACACATTCACGATATATTTGCCAATTGTAATCACAATTAATATAATGTTTTTTTACAATTTTTGTATTAATTATTTTACATTATAACTTGTTTTATAGCTAGTGATTTACAGCACATTTCAACGGCGGCCTATTTTGGTACATCAGCCGAGTGTGAGGCCTCGGGTCAAGACTGTAGTTATATGACTATCAAAGTGTTTGATATAGTAATGGTGATGGTTTGGATCTCATCAATACATGCATATTTAAGATTTTACCACATGGGTCCAATACCCATGAGTCGTACAAATGATAGTGATTTCCCAAGTTTGCCCTTGGTCAATGGTTCAAATACTGC
Organism: Dissorhina ornata; assembly: GCA_034695265.1. Taxonomy (NCBI): domain Eukaryota; kingdom Metazoa; phylum Arthropoda; class Arachnida; order Sarcoptiformes; family Oppiidae; genus Dissorhina; species Dissorhina ornata. The sequence goes on along the minus strand of JAQIWK010000852.1, from coordinate 5,250 downwards.
TGGCAATTTTTTGCCAGATTACTCTAGAATCGATAGCTTTGCCTTCGATACGACCACTCAAAGATTTTATGTCATCACCACTATATCTTCACTTCTATTCGTCAATAAGTTAAATGACCATGCTAAAAATTTATGGAAGGCTAACCCAACCAATCATCGGTTTTGGCTTCAATATCGGCAAATTGACGACCAATTCCCAGCCATTTACACTCAATTGCTTGCCGATAAACCCTATACGGCTATTGTGATCAAAAGTGGTCAAATATATGCTTTGGATGACAAGTCTATCCCTTTTAAATGGCATCTCTTAAACATTAGCGATGGTTTGCGCGCCGTTTCAGACAAATCTGTAATTATTTTTAAAAGTTTTATATAAAAATTTTGAATTAAATAATTAATAAATTACTTTTAATTTTAGTACTCAATGTTAGAGTTTATGAATTGTAAGGCACCGACCAAACCATCGCCCCTTTCATCCATTATTAGTTCAGTCGACAACACAACTGGTGGATCAACTGATGGCTTGACCACACTTTCTCATTCACCGCAATCCAGCAAAAAGAGTGGTACAATGTTATGGATATTGATTGTCATTATTATAATTGCAATCATTATTGTTGTCACTTGTTGTATGTTTATCTGTAAGTCTTAACCCATGTTTTGTCAATATTTTGTCATTAATTTTATTGACAATTAATTGTAGTTTTAATTAATATTTGAAAAACATTTAAAGGTATGAAATTAAAAGATGATGGAAAGGCAGACAACATGACTTCAAAGCCTAGTTCAGCCCCACAATCGACCCGTGCGTCCAAAACTGGAGTCGGCGGTCGACAAAGTAGCGGCGAATCGGTTACTCAAATGCGATCAAAAAGAATCGACTAATTTATTAAATCATTCATTAATTGTATCGCAAATTGTAATACATTTTTATTGTTTATAAATTATAATCTGATTCTTGATATCAAGTATTAGACATTTATTTTCACTTTAAAAACATTATTTTTATTGTCAACTACTTTTGATGGTAATTATTTAGAAACTATTTTTGCACTATATTTAAAGTATTTAATTTTAAATAAGTAATTGATTAAATATTTCAATGAAAATTATTTTCTAAATTTAAAATTAACTTTTATATTAACTTTTGATACATCATATTGATATGGTTTGTACAATTAAGAAACTTTTAGGTTATTTAATAAATTTAAATAATATATATCATTTGTATTATTATTATTGTTATAAATTGCAAATAATAATTTATAGTTTTAATTATTCAAGAACTAGTTAGTTTTATAAATTAACGCAATCAGCCCAAATAAACGCCAAACAATTAGATGACCTAGATTAGTTTATTTAATTTAAACATTGTACTATAATTAATTAGGTATTATAATACATATATTATATACAAACCAATTAGCCAGTACACATTAGTTAGAAAATCATCATCGTTTAAGTCCAACTGATTTAAAACCACATTAACTTGAGATGTATTACATCTTTCAAAGCCATAAATAGCTATAAATAATGATAAAAATATATGTTTGAAGAAAGATAAATGACTTAACCCTTTGATAAACACATCTTGAGTGGCCAGTCGAACGGCAAACCCGCTTAACATCATATTGACCAGAAAAAAGGCCACTCCCATAGTGGTGGCCAACTGATAGTTCTTGGAAAATACTATCCCGATCAAATTGCCAGTACTATTAGCTATAATAGCACCACTCAACTGTCCAAATAATGTTTTTATGATTATAATTTATAATTAATTATATATAAAGTTTTATTTGTGAATAATATTTATTACCAAAATTAGTATGAAATATAAATAGCGAAATGTGTCCGACAATTGCCCAGTTGTCCAATACATGATTGTTGAATACATGACCGCAATAATGACAGTTACGGGTATTTCGACAAAACATTTACTCCAGAAATAACTTCCGGTTGAATACCATCTGTTGTGGTGTTCGTTAAGGAATATCCGGACTTCGGATGGAAATGTCAGTAAAGAACAGGCCATCGATACGAACCCCAAACACCCGCTTATAAACCACACAAGTTTGACATTTTGTGTCACATCTGACACTGAGTTTATTATTTTCAACGTTTCATCTATAGATGTGGTCATCGATGTAGAAGTGTTGGTCACCAGTAGATCCAGACAACCGTCCTCTCGGCCCGAAGTAAAGCCAAACAAATAAATCAATATAAACGCTATAAACAGACAAAAACCACTTAAACCCATACTTGCGATCCAATCGTATCGGAACTTTAATTTAAATTTATTTAATTTAAAATTATATAAAAGTTATAAATAAAAAACTTACAAAACAAGTCAATCCTCGTAACACCAGATAATACAAGTGATAAAAATTAAAATATAAGTTTTGTTTTGCAATTGATTTTGATATTAATTTGCCGTCTCGTCGACAATCCTCTAGGATATGAATAGACAAACATTTTGTGGTTTCAATTAGTTTGTTAATCACATCCTTTTTGTTTGCAAAGCTGTCTGAAAACTGATTCAAAAGTTTTGTCAATTAATACTAATACAATAAATAATTAAATTGCAATTAACTTTGGAGTTGAAGTCTTTATTAGGAAGGTTTGATGATATCTTTAATAACAGTTCAATTGGCAAAACCTCTTCGGGACAAGTGATGCCACAACTGGTTAAATGGTCTCTAAGATGATTGGGTGGACCGGCAAACACTTGATGACCGCCTTTGGACATGACATACAACTGATCAAACATTGCCAGCAATAGTGAGTTTGGCTGATGTATTGATGTCACGATTGCCATCCGATGGGTTTCGGATAATTGTCTTAAGCATTGGATTACCTGGAAGATATATTAATATTTAGTTATAGTTTTTATTAGTTTTAAAGTTATTTGTAATTAAAAATGCATACCATTTCTGAAGCATTACTATCCAAACCACTGGTGGGTTCATCGATGCAAAGGAGGTTTGGTTTGTTTTGTTGGACTAATTCGAGTCCAACTGATAGTCGTTTCTGTTCGCCACCACTGCATGTGTGGACACTATTGTCACTGCAATCCTCCAGAAGTAGTTCAGAAAGGATTCGCTTTACATTCAGGTTGTGGTCAAAGTTACCATTACTATCAAGTGGTTCAAAGTCATCACTAAATTGATAACTCATATCAAAAGTATTTTCTTCGATGGTATTAATACATAGAAGAGATTCACCCGTTTGGGCAAAATTGTCGCGATATATGTGGCCAACAGTTACCCGATTCTTGATTTTTGACGCAAATATTAAAGATTCCCTTAAAATATAATTAAATAAAACTAATTGCAATAAAATTACTTTTAAATATTTAGTTTAGTTTACCTAACAGTCAATCCCTTCATGATATGCTCGTCCGCCGATTGCATAATAAAACATGTCTTCAAAGGCGTGTATTTGTTAACAAATATCTTCGTATCGTTAGTGAGTCCGGAGTTGATCCGCATATTAATGCACTTCAATAATGTGGTCTTTCCGGCGCCCGACGGACCCATCAGTGCTGTTAAGGTATGGAAATTGATTTGACCCGACAGTGACCACAAGATTGGGTTCAATTTGCGTCCAAACAAACTTTTGTGTCCATAACTCAAATTAATCCACGCCATTGCCAACTCATTTTTATATGGTTTATAATTACTACTCATTTTGGTTATAAATCTTATAATTAAGTTATATAAAACTTTATTTATTAGTTAAAAATTCAAAGTAATAGTCAGTAAAACTTAGGAAATAAAAGTTCCTAAGTTTGAAATGAAATAAACTATAAAATTCAAGACATGTTTGAAAAATAAATATAAAATTTTATTTTCCGTCAAATTTATTAAATATAAATAATTAATAGATAATCAAAATTATATGAAACATAAAATATAAATTAAGCAAAACATTTAAGATTTGTTTAATTACTTTAACACTTTTATTTATAAATTATAATTTTAAATGTTAGATTTATTTTTTAAATAACATTTTAAATGTTAAACATATTTATAATTTTTTAGATAATAAATACTTAAATAAAATATAAAATTTACAATTAATTTATTATAATTAAATAGTTATAAACAATTTATGGTTTGAATACTTTTATCATCATGTTATGAATTTTATCTTATTATCTTAATTAAAGCAATCATTATTTATAAACTAATCAAGTTTAAAATCACTTACCCTGGTAATTATTCTAAAATCTCAATAACAGTAATATAAATTCAAAAATATTTTTATGTCAATTAAATCATTTATTAAATCATTTTCAAACACAAATCAAAGTTTAATTACAAATGAATACAAATTATAATTATATTTAACAAAAAAAAGTAGTTTACAAATGATATCCAATACTAAACTTATTAATTCAAAATAAATATTAAACACATTTATAATTTATAAATGACTTCAATTAAAGTAATTGTAATAACATTTTGATTATAAATTAAATTAGTATTAGATTACAAACAGATATCGGCTAACACTGGAGAGGGTTTGATGGTTAAATAAATGGGAATCGAGACATTCATTGATAGTAATCGGGCCATCAGTTCATCACAATCTGATTGTGTGTCTAATTCAAGACAAAACTCTTGTGTCGACTGGCGATTGGCCACCAAATGTACACAAAATTTGACCAATTGATCCATATCTTTATAACGACCCAATCTTAAGACATTGAGTTCGGTAAACAAACACAATATACGGTAATCTATTTGGACATGTTTTGGATACCATCGGGTATTACAGAAATGAATTTTCAAGTCACCAATAGTTACACTCATGAGTTGTGGTAAGCCTTCAAATATATGTTTTAAATATATATACAAATAGTTTTCAAGACCGAGACAACTTAATTCAGCCCTAAATATCACACCAAATAGTGTTAAATGTGTTAATTGTGGACATCGATGGATAATCCTATCGGTAAACGATGGATATTTAAAGTAACAAAATGCCAAATGAAATGACTTTATATTTGGACATCTCTTGGACAGCAATGAATCCAATGTTATTGTCTTTTGTTTCAAAACTAACTTTCCATCGATTAAATTCAAACCACTTTCGTTGATATCACCAAACAGTTGGGTGATGTCTTCACTTCCATTCAATGATAGATAGCCAATACTCAGTGTATCCTTCCTCTGGAGAGCACTTCCAATACAATCCATGAATTGATTGCAAACCGACTCTAATCTCAAGAGTTGTTTAACTGATATC
>JAQIWK010000851.1:0-13059 GCA_034695265.1 Dissorhina ornata | reverse complement strand
AAATTTTATATATTATTTAAAATAATTCATTTTATAACAAAAAAACTAGATTTTTATTTGTATAAGAATACTATTATAAAATTTTACATTAAATTTATTATTATTATTTGACAAATGCTTTAAAATATAGTAATTTTGTATAAAAGAAAATATATTTTTAACAAACAAAAAAACCAATTTCTTATGTTTGCATTATAACAAGAAATTCATATAATTTTAAATAATAAGTCCCTGTTTTTCAATATATTCAACTAAAATTCAATATAAAATCTCAGATTATATATAACTGAATATATAATAAAATTTTTTTATAGAAATTGTTTTATATTCTTTTAATAATAAAAAGAAATAAATAGAATAATATAATATAATATAAAGTATTTTAAATTTGAATAAAAGCCTGGCTAAATAAATTGAAAAATATTCAAACTTACAGATAATATGCAAAATTGTATGTATACTACAAAAAAAAAAAGCTAAAGCATCTAATGTGCACTTAAAATAAAAGTATAGTTGTGTTTAGCCTTTGCCTTAATCTTTAACATCAATTTTATAACAACTTTGTTATTTATATAAAATATATATACCAAGTTGCTATTAGCTAGTAAAAAAAAGTAGTCTGAAAAAACTTGACCAGATTTTACTAGCTTAAATTCTTTATTATACAGTTTATAAAATATTTGTTATAAAGTATGTAATTTAGTTTTGGTTTTATATAAATTTTATTAAATAATAATTTATAGTAAAAATTAAATGTAATATTTGTGAGAATATGTAAATAATATTTTTATAATTTTACAAAGTTTAGAAATATACAGATAGTTAGAGTAGTGACCAAAACTAGTGGACAATAAAAAATAACAAAATACCGAAACATTTATATAATTATTGTTAAACGACTAATCTCTTCACGTAGATGTTGGGTAAAATTCAAAGTAAAAAAAACAGTATAAATGTCCTAAAAAACTACAAGTGATTGGTAATGAATACAGAAACAAAAGCTCATTAAAAGGATTTGTTGTAATTTTTTTGTATATATAAAACAAAATCCAATTAATTTGGATTATCAACGGCTAAACAACATACGAGACATTAGTTGTCTTTAAAAGTTTTGCACGACTTCTCGCTAAACAAAACATTGATTACTATATTAGCATCAAATGAACCAACTATTAGATGTCATTTGACAAACGGATGCCATTAACTCATGAGTTCTACTATAAGATAATGCCGAAGCAAAACGAGATCCAATTCTCTCTCATATTCTCTCTCGTATTCTCTCTTATATTCTCTCTCTCTCTCTCCCCCTTCATCTAAGACATGAAATATACTGAAAACACATTACTAGCTGTTATTGCATGCGAAAAGTTTTTGGTTATGTTATCCACAAGTCATACAAACGTGTTATAACTTATATTTAATGCCACTTTAACTTTCCATATCAACCCAACCTATTGTTAGGACATTGTTTAGCCCCTAACCATCACTACCAGTCCTATCGATTGGCATCAAATCCCATTGCTATCTACTGATTACCAGTGCCTGTCTCTCATCCAAAAGCTTTATCTAAGCGTTTAGTGCATTAGTTGAACAATAAAATGACCAGCATCATTGTTATTATTGCTTATTTTTATCTAAATTAATATTATTACTATTGATTGTAATCATTAAACAACTTTTATAGTCAAAACATTTGTAAATAACATTTGTTTTCTGTTATGTTAAACAATGTCTATTGAATTGAATACAAAGTTTGGTCATTATATTTGTGTCAAACAAATAAATAAAACAAAAACAAAAAATGTTTTATTGGTTTTGCTTTTTTTTATCGGACACTACTGTTTAGTCTCTAATACTATAATAGTTTTTTGTTTTATATATAAAAAAAATTGCTTTCAATTTATGTAAACTTTTTTGTTTTTTATTGTTTTATTGAAAAACGATTTTAAGTCTCTCTCTCTCTCTCTCTCTCTCTCTCTCTCTCTCTCTCTCTTTAAAAGAGCTTAAAGAAAGTGAGAAAAAACTTGTATTATATTTTATCCATCATTTGATATCAAAGTGAATAAGTATTACATAATAATGTGTCAATCGGTTCATACATTCATTCATTTTAGATGAAAAAAAATTGTTGTCTAAAAAAATTGACATTCATTTAAGACAAATGTATTGACAAAATGTTTTTCAAACCATTTAAAAAACATTTGTCTAACAATTTTTGTTAATAAAAATTTATTTATAACTAAAAAAAACTTTAATATGTAATATGTTTTTTCAAGAGACTATTGTTATATAAAATACAATTATATGCATATAAACTACTGACAAACATCTTGGTTAACTTTCGTGTATAAGTTAGATGCATGTGTGTGTAGGTGTTTGTATAACAAGTGTCCTGGACACTTTTATATATCAAGGCACTTGTTATATGCATATTGCAAATGCATTGCAAATGTGATATGCATTGCAAACACATTGCACTGTAAAGCGCTGTAAAATTTGTTTGTTTGCAATACATTTGTTTCAAAACATTTGCTTTGAAGTCATCTTAACTGTAAGACACGTATGGATAGAGACATACAGTCTGTGAGTGAGGGTATCGACAGACGATACGGCGTTAGGCTATACCCTAACCCTATCATACAGTCATACATAGCGTTGTATAACACGTTAAGCAATACACGGGTTAACACTACAGTCAAACACACCCTTTAATGTACACTCAACTCATTGGCCATTAGTCACGACGACCACTGGTTTGTCGGCTAAAGTGTTACGTCATTATTAAATACATATATGCGTTAACCGAACGACGGTATCGAACGCTTAAATCGCGTCGCAATTAATAGTCACAATATAATAGTCTAATTGTATTCGTATTGTATAATAGGGTTAATAGTAAACCCATTGTAACGTATAGTCAGTATATATTGAACACTAAAACTAATGATAAGTTCTTAAAAAAATACTCAAACAAAACATACAATAAGTTTTGTATGCATTGATTGCAAACATCATATCAATCGGTCATTAAGTGTATTGATATTGTCTTGTAATCAATGGTTAAACCAATTGGTCGGACAATGGCCTCAATGTTTCCGCAACCGTCGCGTCAGTTCCGACCGTCGCGTATATCGGAGAAGAGATTTCACATGAGATTAGAGATTAACGCAGAATATCCTTACCTGTGGTCAGAGATTATGGTATATAAGTGTATATATCTATAGCCCATACCATGGATGACCATCGGTTCCAAACATTTCCATTACTCTCTATTTTTAGTGTTTTAGTTGTTTATCACACTTTGAGATCTGTTTTGAAGACCTATTTCTAAGTCATAACTAACGTATGGATTAATTTGTGTGTTTGTATAGCAATTGGTTCAGTCGTCGCAGACAATGACCAGTCCATCGCTTCAATCGTTGCCATCGCTGTCATCGATGTCTAGCTATCATCACATGCCATACATGAACGGTCAGCCGCACCATACGCTGGCCAACCACTCGCCACTAGTGTCCACTCCGGCCGTATCGACGGTCAACGCACCACAAACTCTAGTCAATGGGTCGGCCACTGCCTGCGACGGGTCGGTGGGACTCCTAGTGTCCCAACAACAGCAACAACAGCTCATATCACCAGTGGATCAGTCAATGCGATCGCAATCTCAAGCCGTCGGTACTAATGCTTACCATTGCTCGGACTTGACGGCCAACGCGTGCGGCGATTCGGTGGCCATTAATGGGAAGCAATGCGTGTCTCTGGCCATCGTTACACCCAATGGTGTGGAACAGCAAACGGTTTGTATAGTTTGTCATCGATTTGAAGACCATTTCAATGATAATACCAATAATACATACATTAAGCTGTTATTTAAGACCTATTTTAGCATTTTATTTGTCGACCAAACCATCCAAAAGAGTTGTTTAATGTTCATTAGGTTTACGATTTAGAGACCAAATAATGTTTATAATCTTATTATAGATTAGTGTCTATAATAGACGACAATATGCTATGAACTCTGGTATGAGTCCATCAAACCATAAACTCTAATGAGTTTTAGTCGTATAATGAGTTGTAAATTATTGCTTAACACTAACGAAAAGACCAATTAAATTAAAGCCCAAAAACTTTTAATATTATTATCAAATGAGTCTTAAAAATAGGCCATAAATCGACATAAAATAAGCAAATGAAGTGAAATGCTATTTACGAGAGAGAGAGGGAGAGAGAGAGAGGGAGAGAGAGAGAGAGAGAGGGAGGGAGAGAGAGTGAGAGAGAGGGAGAGAGAGAGAGAGAGAGAGAGAGAGAGGGAGAGAGAGAGACTATAAAAAGCAATTAAATAGATGAAAGTAAGTGATAGACGACAGAATACTGCACTACACGTTGCCGTTGCTATCAATATATAAATGTTTAGATATAGTGATGGCATTCGTGTCGAGAGACCGAACAACGAGTGAAACATTCAATTAGTGTGAAAGTGATGTGCATTTTGTCGACCGACTGAGACATTGCCTGTCCCTCACAATACACTTGCCATTTAAAGTGGACAATAATTATAGCCAATACTGATTACATTGCAGTATTCATTATATACATTCACTTTTTTCTCTCCTCTCCCTTTTGCCCTCCAATTGTATTACATGTTTTTGAAAATTGGATTGACTTTTAGGTCTTTAATGTATTTTCTTATACATTTGGAGTTTCCTTTAAAGCCAATCACTTTTTTCTTTTGCCTTTCTTTTTAACATTTCAACGCATCTTTCTCTCTCTCTCTCTCTCTCTCTCTCATATGAGTTGAATGGTTGTATTGAATGTAGTGTTGAATGGATGCTAGCCTTAACTGAGCTGATGGTCTCTCTTTCATTGAATATATCTTGAAATCAACTCATTATTTGGTCGACTGAACTAAAAAGTTGTGATGAATTGAATGAATTCAATGATTAGTTTGCTTTCAAAAGCATTTAATTAAGACTTGAATTGAAAGTCTACTTTATATACACATATAGTATACACACATAGAGTATAATTAGAAATTGATATCAAAACTTTGGCAAAACCGTTGAGACAACTGATGACATTATATTGTATTGTTTTTGTTGGTGTGTTGGCAGCAAACGGATAGTCTGGATAGCGGTACGGATAGGTGTGGTTTATCAGTCATAGTGGACGACAACTACATAAGCCAACAGTCGTGCGATGGACTTAACATTAGAGTGAATGGCACTCCAACTCAGCCCAAGCGCTTACACGTCAGTAATATTCCCTTTCGGTTCAGAGAACCCGACTTAAGGACTTTGTTTGGGGTAAACAATACACAACTTTTCAAATTCAATCAATACTTTGCTTGCAATACTGTATTTCCATTCATACCATTATTTATTGATATCTAATCCATTCAATCAGAGTTACGGCCATATTCTGGACGTTGAGATCATTTTCAACGAACGCGGATCAAAGGCATTGTGCCATTCATTTCATTACTATTGCAATGAATTTATATATAAATTAAAAGTTATTTTGTTGTAATTTTGTTGATTAGGGCTTTGGTTTTGTGACGTTTGCCAATTCGGGCGATGCGGACACAGCCAGGGATACGCTCAACGGAACCGTAGTTGAGGGCAGAAAGATTGAGGTTAAAGTCAAGCATTTATATGTATTGTATTGTGTTTTTGTTTGTTTGAATGTTTGTCTGTCCACTAATCAATACACAATTAATGGACAGTGTTTTACCGTTGAAACCAAAAAGGCTCACTTCAATCAATATAAATGCAATCATAACACTAGAGTTTGTTTTCAATTAATATAATTAGCTTTTTTCGTAGCAATACTTTCGAGCCCTTACTTTCGAGCCCTTACTTTAATGTTTGATTAGTTTTTTAAATTATTGATTTTTCATTTGGTATAAGAATTTTATACATTAATATTCAAAACATATTAAATTTGATATTTAAATAAACATTTTATATCTTTTAAACATTTAATATGAATTATTAATACATTTATAGATTTGATATGTTTATGAATAATGTTTTTTAGAAAGTAATTTAATATAGAAAATAATTTATTAAATGATATGAATTTAAAGATAGGGAGAAAATTACTTTTAAAAACATATTTTTAATACAATGATTGATGACATGTTTGATTGACATAGTGCTGAAGTGATGATATGATTAAATGATGGTATGATTGACTGTTTTATATGTTTAAAAACAGGTCAACAACGCGACCGCACGTATCCAATCAAAGAAGAACGGGTCGGTGTCATCGTCAGCGTCGGTAACTCCAGTGCCCAATGGTATGTCGTCTTCCAATAGTAGTTGTCGTCCATTGAGTATTGATTATTACAAACCGACCAACAGTCTGGTCATGTGATTCCGTTTTTATATCATAATTTCAATCAATCGCTAGTTTTATTGCTAATTATAACACAAAACCTAACCGATTGTTGTTTATTCACATTTTGTTGATTTGATTAGTATTACTACTTATGATTATTGTTATTAATATCACTAAAATCTCATTACCAATTGCTATAATATATAATTTGATTTAATTATTATTAGTTTTATTCCCAATAATTTTTAAAATGTTTTAATTTTATTTGAAAACTAAACTTTAGTTTAGTTTGTAAGCCATAAGAATTGTAATTTAAATATATTGTCAAAATTATTATAATTATTATAATAGATATTCATAACACAGGTTTTCAATTATTATATTGAATTTTATTATTAGTTTTGTTAAATAATTTAAATTTAATGTTAATTTGTATGACTTTTATTTGTTTGGATTTTAAAAAAAAAATAAGCATTGAATTGGTTTTCATAATTTGCAATATTTTTATGAAGTAAATTTATATTTTATTATTTAAATAATTTTGATAACATTTATGCTGTTTGTTATTTTTTTCATTAAAATAGAAATTTTAATTAAAATTTATTAATAAAATAAATAATTTATGTTTAAATTTGAATGTTTTGAGAGCTTTTGAAAGTGGAGGATAATGTATATTAGATGTGACGATGACATGAAGTAGTAGTGTTTGTACAATAGCTTTCATTGAATTGTAAATTATATTTTTTACTTTATTTTGTAATTGAAATGCATTAAAAAAAAACCATTGGATGTGTTGGTTTTCATCACACATATACAGTACAATCTAATCTATAGTTTTATGCATTTTTAATAATTTATTTTTTATTTTATATGTAAAATAATATATTTAATATTAATTCAAAAAAATAAGTAATGAAATTCTGATATATATTTATGTGAATTTAAATTTGTAATATTGAATTGAATTGTAATATTTAATGCAAAAAATTATTATTTATAATATGTATGTAGAGATTGATTCAAACACACACAAAAAGTACATAGTGAATATTAAAGCAAATATTTGCATGATATGTTTAATATAATACTTTTTACTTTCACATTTAAAATGTGTGTTCACTTCAACTACTAAAATGAATATATTCTCCAACTCTTATATACAGAATATATACAGAATATAAGCGTCTCTCAAGACCTTAGGTTTGTATATCATATTCTGTGTATAAGATGATAATAATTGCACTTTCAATGCACACAAATATTTATATATATTTATTTGATATACATTTTGATGAATTTTATATTTATTTAAACCATATTTACTTTTATGTTGAATTTACTATTAATAAATGCATTATTAATTCAATTTTTGAGTTCAATTATTAACAAATTATTTTAATTTTTATATTTTGAATTGAAATTTTGTCAAAATGTTATTAAAATTTGTTTTTTGTTTGTATTTAATTTAATATTAATATTATTTATTTAATACTAAATAAACATAACATAATAAATATAGTTTGCATTTTAAATAATGAGATTATGTTTTAAGTAAATATTAATTTGGAAAAAATTATTTAATAATAAATCAAACAATTGTTCGTTTATTACAATATATAAACATTGATAATAGTATACAATGTATTATTACATTGTGATGAGTTGTATGAAAATTTAATTAATTAAATTTATTAGATAATAAAACTATAAATTTAATTAATTATTAACACAAATATCAGATAAAAAATTTGTTAAATATTATAATTAATAATTAGTTACTTTTATAGAATTATTTAATTTAATAATAAATGTTTTATATAACAAAACATTTTTTATTCAAATAATTTTTTTGAGTAATAAAATGTAATATTTAAATAATTAGTTACAAAAAGGGTTTTAATTATATAACGGAATGACAAGAATTAGATGGTCTATTGATTGCATGTATTTATATATAAATAAATATTAAAAACTATGAATTGATGGGAAACCACTTGAATCTTCTATCTATCTTTGTATCTCATTTCTCTCTCTTATTATATGGCATGCGGTGACTGATCTGATCCACACTGATGTGTTGTTTATGATGTGATCACTACTGATATCTGAATAGCAGTGACCACATTGAGAGGTGCCATACAAAGAGGTCGGGCACGGAGTGGCACTTTGGCAGCATTTGCAAGACATCCTACACCACTACCATTAACTGCTACCCCGCATGTGTAAGTTGAACAATACATTTGGCTAAACTGTCCCAGATAATTAATTATCATCAATGGGACTGTGTATTACTTTTTATATATTAATTACTATTTTAATATATATTTTTCAATATAAATATATCTTAAAAAATTATTTTTGGCATATGTTTGTTGTGACTAATTAATTGCACATAGGTTTTGTGATATTGTATTTAAAATTACATATGAAATGCATTTAGCGATGCATTGATTATTGAGCAATAAATATCTTGAGCATTTTTATATTCAAATAAGATTTATTATATACTATTTTATATAACGCTTTATATGAAACTGAAATATTAGATAAATATTGATTATTTTTGTCCTAAAATTTAATTAATTAATTACAAGACATTTTTATATAAATATTTAAGTGCATGTTATTAATGAATATAAATTTATATATTTACTGCTTAATTGGACGCATAATTTAAAATGTATAGACTTTAAGGCATAAATTAACAACTATTTTGGGACAAATATATAATATATTTAAAAAAATACTTAAATAAATATATTTTTATTATTATTTTTTGCCAACTAATTTCCCGTAGGAATGTATATCAGGATCCTTTTCTAGCCTATGCGGCTGCTGGAGCCGAAAGGGCCTATCCATTGCCTGTAAGTATCAAATTGCTAAGTAATTCATGTCTTAAATAATTAAATATATTTAAAAAAATACTTGTAGACTAAGAAAAAGAAAAACTTTTAGCAAGTAATGAGATATTTATTTTGCATAATTTATTACAACTTGTGTTTAATTAATAATGAAAAGCAATTCATTAAAAAATAAATATTAAAAAAAATATTTAGATTTCAATTTCTAATACACTTTTTCTAGTTTTGGGTATAAAAACCGTTAAATAAGAAATAATAATGAATTAATTAAACACGATTTGTAGTGAATTTATAGTTTGTTACTTTAAAATATATGTAAAAAGATTTTATTTTTTTTGCATATAATTTTATGAGTTTATTTAAAAAAGTTTTTATAAATCAATTTATTTTTAATTTAAGTATTCTTTATATAAATGTCAAACAAAAAAAATAATTCATTTTCTTTGTATTAATTTAAGAGTTTAATTAAAAAATAGATGACATTTAAATAGTACTTATTTTTATAATTTTATTTAATAAAATAATAACATATTCAGTTGAATATAGCAAAAAATAAACATGATAATACCAAAAATACATTTATTCTGGTTAGATATACAAACAAACAATAGTATATATAATCTTATTTTGTTTTCACTAAAAATCCTTTGGATAGAAAAAAAAGTGTTAACAATATATAAATGTATTTTTTGATGCATTACTAGAAATAAGATTTGATCTAAAAGTTTGTTGTTTTTTGTTTATTGATGATGATATCAGGCCTCCTATGCTGCCAGTGCCGCATATACAGCAGCCGCCGCTCGAAGGTATGGTATTTTGATTATTATATACGATAAGTGGAAAAAGGCTTAACCTTTAAGTCGCAAAAGTGCTGATAAGAGGGATGAAGAGTGGGAGGGAGAGAGAGATGGATAGCAAAGAGAGAGAAAAATAGAGATAGAAAGACATAAATTGAATTAACCCTTAAACCAGAATCTCATTCTCCAGTTGTATTAACCATTGAATCTTTCAAACAAAACAAAATCTACTGATGAGAAAAAGTGCACATTTTTTATATTACAGTAAAAGCCATTTACCAAACTTTTTTTTCATTTGGTTCACAATTCAGTTTTGAGATATTTGTACATTATTTTATTTTACTTTACTTTTTATATTATATTTGATATACAACTATACAACATTTGATTTTTACAATAACTTAATAAATAAATTAGATATTACTTTTTTTTACAAAAGACTCGGGTAATTTGTCAAATATAACAAGAAAAAAAGTATATTATAAAATTATAGTTCAATTGCCTTTTTTCACTTGATCTATCAAATATTAAATAATTAATTTGTTTTTTCAAATTAAATAATTTTATAAAAATAATTTGAACAGCTATGCATCGGCGGTGGCGGCCGCCACACAACCGGTAGCCACATATGCTAATATGGCCGGGTTGGTTTATATATTTATATTCAATTATTTATAATTAACTAATTGTATTTTAATTCAATTATATTATAACAGATACGGTCGGGAATACGCAGAGCCCTACTTAGGACATGGCATCGGACCTGTCGCCGGATATGGCGTATGAATTATAATTAATTATTAAATGATTTATAAACTAATTTTGTTTTTGAATTAAATTATACAGGGTGCTGTATACAGAGGCGGGTACAGTCGGTTTGCTCCGTATTAATAAATTTTTAATTAAAATAATAATATTAATAATAAAATATTGTTTGTAATTACAAGTTATCTAAATAACAACAACCAAAATCAAGTCAACAAACAATGGTTTTTTAATTATTATTGTAAACAATTTTTTATATAAACTACTAATTATATACTAAATTAAATAGATTGTAAATTAATTATTTAATTAAATACTCAATTGAGTGATTATTTTCCCGGATATATATTTAAATGATATATTAATATAATAATTAATAATTTTAAAATTGAAAATTAATTTTTATTATAATTTATATGATTTTAATTTTTATTTGTAAATTTTTATTATAATCTTATTTATAAATCCTGTAAAATGTGATTAATTTGAATGAATTTTACAAATATTATATAAAATTTTATTTAATTAATTTAATTTTTAAAATAATGTCATAATATTATTATAATTATTATTCATTATGTTTTAAAACATATTGTAAATTATCATAAATTAAAGATTTGGCTAAAAATGTATATAAAATTCAATTAAAAATTTAATTAATTTAAAAAATAAAACTTTTTTATTTATTTATATTGAATTTATTAATTTTATATTTTAATACAAAAAATATAAAATTTAAACAATTTTAATTATAGCAAAAAAATGTAACCTTGTATTTGCGAAATAACAATTAAATTTAAATAATTATTTTGTGCACAAAATTAAAATATAATAAGTAATTATTAACTATAAATCTATAAAAAAAAATAAATTTAATATAAAAAAAATTTAATTTTAATATAAAAAATGTAACAATTATTTGGTAGCTAAACATATAAATTTATAATTAACTTTAAACATATAATTAAAATATTTGACACTATTATATTTGGTCGCTTAAAGTAATTTATAAACATATATTTAATATAATTATCTATAAATACATATAAATTCAATGCTATATTAGTTTATTTTACTAACACTAATTAGCGTATAATATAATTTTATTTTAATTTAAAATAATTTCAATGTCATTGAAACAAACAAAAAAGGTTTTGATTTAATTTTGTTCACACATTATATTAGCATATAATTGCACCTATTGATTTATTTATTGAGCCTGGCTATGGGTTTAATTGCACACAAACACTATTAATAAGTATTAAATTTTATATATATTTATAAAACGGATTTTGATTGAAATCCAAAAAATAATTATAACAAAAAAATATATTTTATATAAAAAAAATATATTTTAATATTAAAAAAATCAAATAAAAAACTTTTATCTATAATCAAACATCGGTTTAATCGGTCCGACAGTCAGTTTAATATGTTTGAAAAAATTACATTTAATAAAAAGTAATATAAAAAATTAGTTATTGATAATAATAATTAAGCATCTAGTTTATTGTTAAAAAAAAGTTTGTATATAATTAGTTTTGTTTTGTATTATTTTTTTAATTTAAAAATAAATAGAAAAATTAAAAAGACATATAAATCAATTACTTAGAAATTATAGCTTATAATTAATATTAGCTATTAATTACTTATTATCTGTTGATTAGCTGTGAATAATATATTATTTCTATTATTTAAAATAGTAATTAAAACCTTTTATAATTATATGTTTATATAAGTTTGTTTTACCGATATTACTTTCAGGGTAATTCAGGTCATATGATATTTTAAATTGATTTAAAATTTTATTTTTAAAAATAAATATAATAATAATTAGCATATATTTGAATGAAAATATTTAGTCATTTATTGAATTAAACAATTGAAATAATAATAAATTAAATACAAAATTTTAAGCATTATAAATAAATTTATTTATAAAAATACATATTTGTTTTAAACAAATAAAAGGCGTTTTTATCACATTTTATAACTTTTAACTTTTAAAATAAGTTGAAAATCTAATAAACTTACGCCTCGTTATTGTTTAATTAACATTAATATTGCATTTATGGGCAGTTTTTAATAAAATTACAATTATATTTAATTTACATTTCGACTATATTTGTTTGAATATTTAAATTAACTATAAATTAATTATATTTTGAAAAAAAACTATAGTCTTAAATTAAATTATAGTTTACATAAATTAAAATTATCACAAAATTTAATTTAACTAAAAAGGCATTTGTTATTTATAACTTACATGATTTAACTAACTTGTATTTATATATATTTTT
>JAQIWK010000850.1:0-13061 GCA_034695265.1 Dissorhina ornata | reverse complement strand
CACTGGCCAGTGCCCATTGGCCGATATAAATTAGCAATATGTTATATTTATAACATAATAAATACCATGTAACTTTCAAAATATTATATATTAATTTTGCGTCTAGAATATTCCCTCTTTAGCCTTTATAACTAAATTTGTAATACTTAACGCATTAAAATTAATTTATAATGATTTTTAACGATTGAAAATATTTTGAAATCTAATATTTGAAGTTAATTGTGCTGAAAATATTTAATTAAATGCATATTATATTTAATTAAAATTTATTTAAAACTTATAAATTCTAATAAATTAAAATTTATATTGAGTTATAAAATAAAAACTTAATTAATTTCTTTAAACTCCTTATTAATGAGTCTGTAACTAACTTTATATATAATTTAGTAATTAATTTAAATATTTATAAGTTTTAAACTTTTTTTTACAGAATATTCTGTACTTTTTTCAAAAATGTTTTTTTGTCATCAATTATGTTGAAATTGTTTTTCACGTGTTTTTGTATACATTTTTTTTAATCATAAAGTTTTTGACGCAAACTGTGGTTTGTTTTGAAAATAAACTAAATTTTTTAATTAAATTATTTAAAATTGACATTTAATTGAGTAATGGATTTAATAAATATGAGTATTAATGAAGTTTTGGATGAATTAATGTCTGAAAACAAACGACTATTCAATGAGTTATTGTTTGCAAACAATTGTTTCAATGAATTGAAAACACATTTAGGTTGTGTTAATCATTTAATTATTACAATATTTAGTAAAAAACTTAAAATTTCTAAATTATTTTAAAAATTGCATGAAATTTGATGAAACACTGAAATTTTGGTACGAAATTTCAACACTCGTATCACTAGAAATGGTCAAAATGAGCACAATTTTGGGTTTTAAAAACACACCCAATACTCATTGACCAATATAATTTGGACTAAATTGTTACAAATTATGTTAACTATCTAATCTAATTAAACTTTAATTATTAAAGTATTGGGTGACTCAAAGTTTTGCTTACATTACAGTTTCCTTTTTAGTGTACATTAAGTTAATTAACTTTAATGAATGAGAAAAATGTTGTTTGCATTGAATAGTCACTGTGTGTCAGTACGAGTGCGTTAGACGAGTGCACTGCACAGCAATTGGCAGGCATTCAGTCATTCAGTCATTGGCTTTAGTTTTGCAATAGATTTGCATTTAAGGCGCCATTACTTGCATTAAACAGACAGTCATATAGTGATACAGTATTAGACGCACTAATTGGACTCAATTATAGACAATACTGACCACTAGTTAGACGACCCGATGGACGAGTTGGTGACCAAACCAAGACGTATGGCTGTCTTCATAACATGTGCTTCAGTGACGGCTAATGAAGTGGACATTTGGGGCCAAACAGAGCCCAGTCTATGCGCACGTGTTGAGAGACAACTGACCGCTTATCACAAACATTTGAGTGATGTCTTCGCCGCACAATCACTCAAAATGAAACCAATTGTTACGCCACAAGTGGGCGACCAGTTCTTGACCCGGTATTGACCCGTACTGTCCATTCATTTAATTTGATTGTTATTAACAATGATTTAATTAATAGCTTTCACAATGACTTGGATTTTGTGCGCGTTTCGGTCACACACGTGGACCACGACTCCCGACGGGCGCTGGCCTTTGCAATGGATTTGGGCAGTGAAGAGTGGGTCCCATTCAAGCATTTGGTTGATATGCCGGCGCTTTTCAAAGACAGACCATTAGCTCAACGATACTGTTTGGCTGACATTCAACCGAAAGGCAAAGGTTTGTCGATTTAAGTGATTTGTGTTGTTTAGACACTAATTGTATGGTTTATCTGAAGAATGGGATTATCAGAACATTCAGAAGGCATTGAAACCATATTTGTTCACTGTTTTCATCTGCGAAGTCATTAAAATGAATAGAAATACAGAATATATTCGAGTTTACGATCAGTTGTTTAATCAGCCGTTAGTCAAGACATTAATCAAGAGTTGCGATGGAGTCGTCGATTACGACATACACAACGCCCATGTCTTGGAGGCTATTGATCTCACCATTCGTGCCATTACTGATGCCAATGATTCAATTGATTCAAAGCTCGTAAACGCAGATATTTCACAAGATATACAAATTGACTCAAACACTGCCGCACAAGAAAAGATTGCCAATGAAAAGGGTGTCTCTAAGACCGATAAAAGTGATGCCATCTTTAAAGATAACATTCACGACTTGGTGTCTAAAAAGGAAACAATTTATATGTCTGAGAGTGACGGCGATAAGTCATTGTCAAGTCATTGTCAATTGGTCTCAAATAACGATGAGATATCTTCATTAACTGATGTTTCAATTGATTCAAAGCCTACAAATGGATTTGTTTTACATGAGAACCAAATTGACTCAAACACTGCCGCACAAGAAACGGTGGCCAATGAAGCGGTGGCCAATGAAGCGGTGGTCAATGAAAAGGGTGTCTCAAAGACAGATAAAAGTGATGTAACCGTTGAAGAGGATATTCACGAGTTGGTGTCTAAGAAGGAAACAAATGCTGTATCTGCGAGTGACGGGGATAAGTCATTTGATTGTCAATTGGTATCCGATTGTGATATATCTTCATTGATTGATATAATGACTGATTATTACAATAAGATTAAGAATTCCAGTGAATGTGATCTCAATTCTGTTGCACTGTCTTTGGGAGATATGATTGCAGTTCAGTATAGTGTCGACAATCTATGGTACAGAGCGTCAGTCAAAGCAATTGATTCAAACAAATTGATTGTCCGATACATCGATAAAGGGAACGAAGAGACTGTTGAGTTGTCCAATTGCAAGGCATTGGCCCAACAGTTCGTTGATCTCAAACCTAAGGGAGATATACAAAACGCGGATGTCTTGGATGCTATTGATTGTACCATTCGTGCCGTTACTGATACTGTTTCAATTGATTCAAAGCTTACAAACGGACCCGTATTAGAGAAACAAATTGACTCAAACATAGGCGCTCAAGAAATGGTGATCAACCAGAAGGGTGTCTCTGAGACCGATAAAAGTGATGTCACCCTTAAAGATGACATTAAAGACTCGTCGAAGAAGGAATCAATGTTTGTGTCTTCACTTGATGGCGATAAGCAATCTCATTGTCAATTGGTCTCAGATGTCAATAATGAAGAGACTGTTGAGTTGTCCAATTGTAATGCATTGGCTCAACAGTTAGTTGATCCCAAACCTCAGGCCGTTATGGACAACATGGATGTCTTGGAGACTATTGATGTATCGCCCATTTCTACCATTACTTCTACTAATGTTGCAATTGATTCAAAGCCTGAAAATGGATTTACTTCACAAGAGAAACAAATTGACTCAAACACTTCCCCACAAGAAATGGTAGTTAATGAAGCGGTGGTCAATGAAAAGGGTGTCTCAGAGAGCGAGAAAAGTGATGTAACGGTAAAAGAGGACATTCACGAGTTGGTGTCGAGAAAGGAATCAATCTTTGTGTCTGCGAGTGGCGGCGATAAGTCATTTCATTGCCAATTGGTCTCAGATTACGATGAGATATCTTCATTGACTGATATAATGACTGATTATTACAATAAGATTAAGAATTCTAATGAATGTGATCTCAATTCTGCTGCATTGGCTTTGAAAGATATAATAGCAGTTCAGTATAGTGTTGATAATCTATGGTACAGAGCGTCAGTCAAAGTAATTGATTCAAACAAATTGATTGTCCGATACATCGATTACGGTAACGAAGAAACTGTTGAGTTATCCAAATGCAAGTCATTAGCTCAACAGTTTGTTGGTCCCAAACCTCAGGCAATCAAGTGCTCACTCATCGATGATATTCCTCTTAAGACACTCAAAGATTACGAAAACAATATGAATGAAATTGTTTGTCAATTTGTATCTTTCGATGACAATGCATACAAAGTCAAGATTATTGAAGTCATATAAAAGTACAAATTTCTTGTCATATAATGCAATACTTAATATTTGTTTAATTTTTATATAATTACAATTTAACATAAATTTACTTATCGTTTCAATGTATTAATTATATTCATGTTTGTTGGACTAATTTCATATAATAATAATAAATTCAATTGTATCTCTTGTTTGATTTTTAAAAAATAAATTTTTCAATTTGATTGCATTTTTACTGTTCACATATTTTTCAATAGTAAGTAAATTATTAGTTTTTTAGTTGATTTTAGTTTTGAATCAAAACTTATTAAATTATTTGTTAGTTTATTAATTTTGTTTGAAATGACATTTAATTTTTAGTTAACGATAAGCTATACTATGGGGTTTTGATTTAATTGATTCAACAGTAAGATTCAAATTAATATATTTTGTCCATAACTTACAACACTTAAGAGTTAAAAGTTTTATTTTTCGTTATTAGAAACAATAACTAATTATTGTGAGCATTATAATGAATAAATATATTATGTAATTAGTAATTACTAGTTTATTTCCAATAAATCAAAATATTGTGAATATAATTTTAAAATTAAAATGTTGCTTTTTTAAAAATGATTTATTGAATTTAAAGACAATGTGACCAATCATTTAACTTGGTATTTACATGTCTTATTCAATGCAATGTATGATTAATGTACTCAATAGGACAGGACATTGGCTGTCAAACCCAACAATAATGCAGTGAATGGACTGACGAGTGAACAGAATATAGTAATAGTAATACATATTCTTATGCACGCTATTCACTGTACTTCTCAATGTGATTGACACTTCAAATGCATTGGCTTTTGTAACCAAACTTTGGTTAACTATTTCGATAAAATTAATATTTGCTTATAATTTTCAATTTGCAACTATCAATAGATATTTAATTATCATAAAAATATACATATTGGTGGGTATGTGACTGGCTGATATATTTTGTTTAAATGAACAAGTACATTTTTGTGTTTAATGCTATTACTATACAATCAATCAATAATTTTTCAATGACCATCACGTAAAAATATACAAAGATTAAAATAAAATGGTTAAAGTTAGCTAAACTAGCCTAGATTGAATATATGAACTTGATAGAATACAGTGTAAATGAACTTGCTAAACTTGATACCATATTCTCTGTATCATTCATCAGCTCTACTCCACTCCACTCTATATACAGTGCATAATAAGTGGAAAGTTTGAAAAATGTTGAAATGATTTGAATGAAGCATTCAATGATTGGCAGGTATTTAGTTGTAGTGATGCTACAGCTATTGCCACGATTGAAACGATTGAAACTTACAATGTTAACTAAACTATAACCAGAGTCAAGTCAACTGCTTTTGCCAATCTCACCAATATATTTACCCCTTTAATCTCAAGTTCATTCGAGTTCACAAACATACAACATGTTCAACAAGGGTTGGGCCAGACATTCAATCATATTTTAGTTAAATATTTAATAATTTAATATTATTTAGAAATATTTTAATTAATTTAATATAAAATTTAATTTCCATAAATATATTGTAAATATAATTGCAAATAATTACTAAATTGATATTAAAATGTTTATTACAAACAAAATAGTTTGTTAGAGGGGTTAACGATTAGGTGAGTATAAGTAACAGTATATACGAATGCATTTGAATGGTTGAGTCAAACACTGAATGTGTGAATATGTGTGGAAACGTCACTAAAAGACAAAGCAGTGAACGCATAGACACATAGAGTGAGTGAGACATACAGTCCGCCATTGACTGCCTTTTTGACGGCAACTAAACGTCTTATTTGATTCAAACCACAAACCACTCAAACATTTCATTCAAATTAACTGTAAGTTTCGGTCATTTATTGATTGGTCACCAATTGGCCACTAATTGCATTGAATTAGTGAGCGCTGTGTCTATGAATTGGTGGTTTGATTGGTGGCATTGACTATGAATTGATGACCTTTTTATTGAAAGACTATTGGGTTGTATGCATTGATTTAGTGTCCAACTGTGGTAACGGACCAATCAATTGGGTGATTGGTTGAAGACAAGGGTATTGTTGGTTGTATTGGTAGAAGTGGACGGTAAAGGTATTGGTGTTGTTGTGGATCAAGTGGTGATAAACACAACGGAAAGGGTGAGAGGAGAGGGGGGTATTGCATCTCAATGCTCGGGAGGAAAGGATGCCAAAGGGTCTCCTAATCCGCTTAACAGCTCATCAAAGGGTTGGTCAGTGACTGGATTGAGACCAAACACCGCCAACCGATGGGTACCTCCGAGTAGCATAAGAAGAGAACTGCAATTCCCTATCATTCCAACACTTTCTCGTCAACTCAATTACGACGACAAACAAAATGTCATATTTCGTAGAGTTCGGGGGTAAGTCTGGTCACACACTGGCCACCACTCGACCCCTTAACTGATGTTTGATTGGATTGTTTGCAGAATCCTTAATAAGATTACTCCCGAGAAGTTCAAAAAGTTAAGCAAAGAGTTACTGTCGGTGGGTCTCGACTCACCGGCTATACTGAAGGGTCTTATTCTTCTCATATTTGATAAGGCATTGGAAGAGCCAAAGTACAGCTGTATGTACGCCCAGTTATGCCGTATCATTAGTGAAGAAGCGCCCAATTTTGATCCAACACGTGACAAAAGTGCCGGTCCTTTAAATGTAAGTATTGTTTGCATTGCAATGAGTTGTACACCAATTGACGGGTTGTTATATCGTATGTTTGTAGACGTTTTGCCGCCTTCTGTTGGCCAAGTGTCAGGACGAGTTTGAGAACAGGAGGCGCGCCAGTGAGGCGTTTGACAACAGGGATGCGCCCCTCACTCCCCTCGAAGAGGAGCAGCGCTCTGTCGCCAAATACAAAATGTTGGGAAACATTAAGTTTATCTGCGAATTGGGAAAACAAAACCTTTTGCAGGAATCCATTCTTCATCTCTGTATCAGACAATTGCTGTCTAAACAGACAAGGGATCAGTCGATGCAAGAGAAGGCTGAAGACTTGGAATGTCTCACTCAGATCATGAAGACTGTCGGACGCCTTCTCGACAACGAGAAGGCGAGACCTTTAATGAACCAATACTTTGAACGAATGGATTACTACTCGACTCACAGCGAACTCAGTTCTCGCATCAGATTCATGTTGCAGGACGTCCTCGAACTCAGACGCAACAATGTATGCATTGACTACATTATGAATGCATTATATCTGACATTTAATTGATTGCTTTGAATCCAATAGTGGGCTCCTCGTCGAGTACAACGCGAAGCCGGACCTAAAACTATACTACAAATACGTGAAGAGGCGGCCAAGGATTATGGCGTTTATATGCCTCCACACCAATACACTTTCGGACCGCTTAGTCGACCACCAAAGCCCGGACAGCGTATGGATGAAGACTTTTTGATGTCTCCATTGGCTTACCTACAGTTGGGAACAGGTCCGGGTGCTATCAGCGATAATCACATGTATCACAACCCCAACCTTGTTGGCCGACGCGCCCCAAACAACTCTTATGCTTATAATCCTATGAATCAATATCCTAATCATGTCAGGCGTGAACCAACCAATGCTCGCCAACAACAACAACAGCAGCCACAGTCTCAACAGCCGATTGTGGCCTCTAATCGATCTGTTCATAAAGAAGGCCCTGAATTGCCGCCGAGATTTCAAAAACAAAATCAGCCGCAATCGGTGGTTACCGGTGCACCCAATACAGTGGTTAACGCTAATCAAATTCATTCCCAAAAATCGTTGGCATCGCAGTCCAGGACTAATCCATTTGACACAACAGGTATATCTTTACGACCGGCCGTTAACTCAATGCTTTCCAATACAAACAATACAATTAAATCAAACCTTAATAACAATAATACAACTGCAATGAATGAGATGAACAAAATTGCAGATAACAAGACCGACAAAACAGAAATTATTAATAAAAACCAAACCAACAAAGAGATGATCCTGAAGAAGGCTCAGGACACACTTCAAGAGTTCTTGTCTGCAAATCAAAACATTGACGATATTATCATTAAATTCAAAGACATGAAAATCCCTAAAAAGTTTGTTTAATATTTTGGTTATTTAAATGATTGGAAATATAATTAATTTTTACGTATTATATAGCTTTGAATTAGACGTTTTGGTGACTATTCTTGAGAAATCATTGGAAGCGTCTGATAGTGAACGAGAATTATCGGCCAAACTATTGAATCAATTACAAGTGGAGGATGTTATCAGCGCTAATACATTTATGAAGGTATGGTTTGTTGTAAGACTTGGTATTATTCGTTAGCATTTATCAATTGTTTTATCTTTAATGACAGGCTTTCGCTAATTTGATTAAACGGATTGAAGACTTGGAGTCATATATGCCTCGAGTGAAGTCAAATGTGGCGGCCTTTATGTCGGGCTCTATCGGCGATAATGTGGTGACATTGAAGGAAGCGAGCGGACCATTAGAGGGCGGACAACATTACCCGTTGTTTTTATTATGTTTGCAACACTTGTCTAAAACTAAAGGCAATGTTTGGCTGTTTGAAGCGTTTAATGAAAGTAAAATAAGTTTGATTCAAATGTTGCCCGAAAATGACCGAAACAAAGAACGAATGGCCGATATTCTGGAAGACAGAGCTCTTGGATTTCTTTATCCGATGCTTCGTATTGAGTCTGATCTATGGAAACAACTGACACTTAACGACTGCACTCCTAATTCACTATATCGTTGGCTTAAAGACAATGTCGATCAGTCTCTTCAAAATAGTGGAGAATTTATACGCGTTTTGTTTACATCTTTGCTTAAATACATTAATAATGAAGTCTCAAAACAATCCGTTAATTATAACGAAAGTCAAACTCAAACCAACGGAACAAATATAACGGATAACGAGAGACAGGTTTTGACTAAATTTGAGCCGTTATTGAAGGCGTTTTTGCACGAAAAGCATTCTTTACAACTCATCGCTCTGTACTCTCTCCAGAGCTTTTGCTTTGCATTGAATTTTCCTAAAGGTAGTGAACATTAGCTTTCATGCAATGTATTAATTGTTATAATAATGAATTGTTTTGGTTTAATGTCAGGAATGTTGTTGCGTTGGTTTCTAATGCTTTACGACTTGGAAGTGATTGAAGAAGAAGTGTTCATCAAATGGAAAGAGGATATAAACGATGAATATCCGGGTAAAGGCAACGCTTTGTTTCAAGTGAACCAATGGCTCACGTGGTTGGAAGAGGCAGAAGAAGAAGAGGAGGAGGACGATGAGGACACCCAACAGATCCTCAATTAGTTATATTATTTATCGTTATATTAGTGTTTATTTGAGACAAACGATTACATCTATACTCCAGTGTTCCCTCCGATTGATTGCCTTTCGTTATGATTTGAATATTTGTCTCAAAACTAAAACTTATAAATCACTTCTTTTTCTGATTATATCTCAAAACGATTTCTTTTTATAAACACTTCTATCAAACAAACAAAAAGTAGAATAAATGGATTCTTTGTCTATAATAATCTCATTTTATTCTTATTTTGTATTCTTTCTACTTTTTTTATAATGTTTTTTCAGTTATAATTTGAATGTAATGTAAAAACAATCGGCTTTTGAAAACAAAATCTAAAAATTATTTACATGTTTTGGCTATTCTTTTCTAACACTTGAACCGAAATTTGTTTAAAATTTATGAATATTTATTAAAATATTAATAGATATGTAAACAGTATTTCATTGTTTCAGCAAATAGTTTAAATGATAATTAAGTTACTTTTCAAACTTTTTATGAATTAAAAATACAAACTATAGTATTAAATGGATAAACATTTGTTAATTAACATCAATAACAATCGTATAGTTTTATATATATTGAATCAATTTAATTGTGTTAACTATTGAATTGAATGTTATAACTGTGTTAGTGTTGGACTCGAGGGCTAAAAGTAAGTGATAATAGTTTTTATAATGAATTGAAGGGAATATTCTTCTTCTTCATTGTGGAGAAGTCACCGAACCCTTCGTCGAACACGTCTTCATCGAAACCTTTTGAATCAATTTCGGGAAACTTTCGCCGAATCCTAAACATAACGTTATAGAAGTGATGCTTTGGTGGCAAGTCTTGGCCTCCACTTTGTTGTCGTTGTTGTCTTGTGTCAGCCATACGTTGATTAGAAGTCATCCATAAATTGTCTAAAACATTGTTTTCGTCGCTTAAATCGCTTTTCAATGGATAGTTTGTCGACGATTTAGTATCAACTGATAAAATGCAAACCAATGATAACCACAAAAACATTGTTCCTAATATTAAATGCATCTATTAAATTAAATTGTTACAAAAATTAATTATATATTTTTGTGTAATATCTTAAATCAAAATAATAAGTGATATATTAAAAGTAGCTGGCTGACTATTTAAAGCTTGCATTTATTAAACATAATATCAAATTGTCTTATTGTCTAATATATTAATAATAAATGTTATAATTTTTTTGATTAGTTTTTTCAAAGTTGGATTAGTTTAGATTCTAATTTAGAATATTCTAGTTTAGAATATACAATAGAAACTAGTGTTTTACCAAGATATACTATTAGGTAAATTATTCAACATAAGTCTTGTAACAATACTCTTGTTTTATTTTATTAAGTTATATGATTACTAATCATTGATTAGCAAATACTATTTAAATAATCAGATTTACAGATTGTTTCACATTTGTTTGTTAATTATTTAAGATCTCCTTATTTATAAAAACTTTATTTGGTTTGCTGTTAAGTTAACATTTATTATAATTTTAATAAATTACAAACTACTCCAACTCAAACAATATTTAGATAAATCACACAAATAATTTATAATTTTATGATAATATACATAAAATAAAATTATAATTAATTTTTCATTAATTCTTATTTCGCAATATTTAGCATAGGATTATCTGAATTCATTGTGTTGCGTAAAAATATACCTTCACTAAAAAGAAAAAGTCAGTATTATATTTTTACACTACTTATATAAGTATCTAGATATCCACAATTTAAATATTAAATCTGTCCATGTAAAAATTAAAAATTAGAATCAATGGTGAAAATTAGTAAATAAATATTACGGCAAATTAAAAAATTATCCTGGCTAAATTATTAGCTAAAGTATTAAAGTATTAGTTTGTATGAGAATTGATTTATAAGTATATTAAATCAAGTAAATTTAAAACTATTTACATAATGCAAAGCATTTACATAATACAAATGATTAAGTTAAAAGGAGTAAATATAATGTAAAGTTTGCATTTGTGTTAGAGAATATAGAGAATATAGGGCCAATTCTATATAAACATGGTCAAATAGGTTTCATACAAATTATCATCGGATACATTTATCTGAAACATCTAATCTTGATTCATTCAATTACAAAAATGTATCTCACGGTAATCTTATTACCCTTTTAACCTCATTTAATAGCTATTAATTAGATTATTAATTTCTAATTATAATAAACTGTTTAAAATCCAATTTTGTAAACAATATAACATTTCAAGTTTAAAGTTTTAACTATTCTTAATAATCATTTTAATAAATGTTAAAAAAACTAAAATGTTAAAGACTTTTTATATGTTGCATATAAAATTGTATAACTTTAAGAATTGTAAAAATAATTAACATCAAGTTATAAAAATTATATTATAATTATAAATAAAATAATTATAAAACATTACAAACCGTGAAGAATACAGCAAACAGTGATGTGATGTGATGTTCACAAAACAAACAGTGGTTATAATAATTGCCGAATACTTGAAGACTTTGACTCTATATTAAGAAAGTTTATGAAGAAGTATGTGATTTAGGATTCTTAACATTTGTTGGGCGATCGCATCCAACATATTGCACATGACATTCAAATGTTGCTTAGATTCTGTACGTTTTGATTGCTTTACAACTAAATTAATGTTAAAATATATAAAGTTTGACAAAAACACTTTTTGGTACTATAATTGTATGAATACATTAATCTAAACTTGCACAATTCTTTAATCTTGCACATTCCTATATTTATATGCACAATCTTGCACATTCAATATTTATACTATATTGAATTCTGTAAATCAGATAATTATTGAATATTTTACTATCAAATTAATATCAAATTATAAATACAATTTTTATGATTTATTCAATTAATATACTAAATAGTATTAATTATATTAATATATTTGCTAAATATTATTTAATATAAAAATATAAACATAATATTCAATATATTGGTTTATAATAATAATTAATAGTATTAAAAGTATACAATAATGTTTAAATAAAGGTTTGATTAAATTTAAATCAAATTCTTTTGAAAACTTATACAAAAAATACTAATATATTTGAAAGAAGTGTATGAATTAGTCAAACCATTGATTCAACACTTGGATTAAAGTCAGAAATATCTTCAAATTAATTATTTACATAATATTTATTGCTTTTATTCAGCAATAAAAACAATTCTCATATTCTTTTGTATATATTGACTGTAAATTGCTTTTGGAAATGGGTTTGCATTCAAATAATTGCTCCAATAATTAAATATTGATAACCAATTTTGTTAACAAAACAACAACTCAATTGACCAACACTTGGCTGCAAAATATAAATTTGATGAGTATTTTGATTAACAAATCAAAATATATTTTATTTTATACAAATGAAGCTTGCCAATTGCATTCAAGTATACACAATGATTGTACAAATACAAGATATTTGAGTTAATTTCTAAATAATAATAATAATTTTAAAAATTTTTTGTACATTTTAAAATCAATGATAATCTTATATTAATGCAAAAATTACAATAATTATATAAATGAAAATAATATAAGTAATCATTGATAATTGTTAATATTGTATGTTACTTTTAAAATTCACTAATTGACCTAGTTCTTTGTTTTATAATCAATGTCTTATAGTCTTATAAAACAATTTTGTTAAAATATTTAGTTTGTTAAAACTTAACATAAAAGTTATTAAATATATTAAGATTAAGTATAACTTACAAAAACTCAAGAATATTATAATACTTTTTTTAATACAACAACAAAGTTA